>JAWQFJ010020821.1:27500-37798 GCA_034096865.1 Theodoxus fluviatilis | reverse complement strand
GTTTGTCTCCTACATTCACGATTTGATAAGTTGTCTGTATAAACTGAAAAATTCTACTGATTTTTGTCATTATGAACACAAAAGGCATTACACACTACACCAAAAAACATTTTCAAAACTTCCTCAAACCAGCAATACTACAAAAACATCCTAAAATTGCTATATACATGATTACCCTTTCATGAAACACAGAAGGGCAAAGCCCATACGACTCACATGCTTGACCTTGACCTTTATATGACCTTGACCTTCAGGTGACCTTCAAGGTCAAGGTCAAACAACTAAACCTGACCAATGACATCATACACAAAGAAATGCTTTACACATTTTTCCTACCAAAATACATGTGACCTTGACCCAAGGTCAAGGTCATCCAAGGTCATGCAACACAAAGCTGTTAATTCAAGACATAGGAAGCACAATGGTGCTTATTGGCACTTTCTACCATGAGATAGTCACTTTTAGTGGTTCACTACCCCATTTTGGTCACATTTCATAAGGGTCAAAGTGACCTTGACCTTGATGATATGTGACCAAATGTGTCTCATGATGAAAGTATAACATGTGCCCCACATAATTATTAAGTTTGAAACAGTTATCTTCCATAGTTCAGGGTCAAGGTCACTTCAAAATATGTATACAATCCAACTTTGAAGAGCTCCTGTGACCTTGACCTTGAAGCAAGGTCAACCAAACTGGTATCAAAAGATAGGGCTTGCTTTGACCTATATACCACTTGTAGCTAAGGTCGCCATTCTCAATAACGTGGGAGAAAATTGGGAAAATGTGAAAAATGACTGTTTTTGAGACCACATTTATGGCTCCTGTGACCTTGACCTTGAAGCAAGGTCAAGTCACTATGTATGTTTTTTGAGGCCTTGTCATCATACACCATCATGCCCAATTTGGTGTTGATAGACTTAATAGTCTCCGAGAAAAATCCCACGATTCAAAGTGTTCGGTACGGCCGGTACCCGGCGGCCGAAACGGCTGCGTACATAGCCTCACATATGTTGCTTCCGCATCGTGAGTCCAAAAAACCCCACCAAATCACTGGTGAAGTAGGAGGCACATTCACACATCCCAGTGTGTCCATTGCGGCAAGGCAGTCTCTCCAAACCAGTGAGCATGGCATGAAACTTGGAAGTCACCTAGTACATCTAATTCGCAATGAATTTAAAAGTACACACAGTAATCCACAGTTATCATAAAGTACAATTTACTCAGCTCAAGTCGATCTACCGAGCAGTTTCGTGTCTCCCCATGAAGCGGCGCAATTGAAATTTTAGTCGCGCTTGACCACGATAATGTTTAGATATGTCTACTACTGCCGTCACTTTCAATGCTTAGAAAGTCATTCTGGCCGCCGTTGCTCACTTGATGTCTTTTTGCAGAACCGTGCAAAACGCGTAGATGATTTCGATTAATACACGATGGGCGGAATGCCGCGGAATTCCGATTTCCACAGCCGTCCACTTTGCGCCCTGAACTTTTGCTCTCTTTCCTGCTTCTGACAAGAGTGGCATTTCGTTTCTCCTCCTCTGGTGTCACGCTTACTGTCGGATTCAGAATCGTGGTTTTCGCGATTCTTTCTTCTTGTGAGTTTCAATGGACGCATCTTCTTGGCTGAGAGCGTGTCAGCAAACTACTCGGCGGCTATCCGGTGTAAACTGGCTCTCGATTGACGAAGGTTCCTTGACTCAACTAAGCAAAAAAATGTACTGGCAGATCTGCGTGTAATGACCTTCAGTGGCGGCGGTAAAAGGTCAGCATCGTCAGGATAATGCATCGGAAACGAAATAAACTTTCAAACAATATCTTTTTTTCTGCGCGGGCGAGATCCGTGGGAAAAAATCGGGAGATTTAACAAGCCTAGCGGGAGGTCGGGAGATAGGGTCTACCTTCATATGACCTTGACCTTCAGGTGACCTTCAAGGTCAAGGCCAAACAACTAAACCTACCAATGACATCATACACAAAGAAATGCTTTACACATTTTTCCTACCAAAATACATGTGACCTTGACCCAAGGTCAAGGTCATCCAAGGTCATGCAACACAAAGCTGTTAATTCAAGACATAGGAAGCACAATGGTGCTTATTGGCACTTTCTACCATGAGATATAGTCAATTTTAGTGGTTCACTACCCCATTTTGGTCACATTTCATAAGGGTCAAAGTGACCTTGACCTTGATGATATGTGACCAAATGTGTCTCATGATGAAAGTATAACATGTGCCCCACATAATTATTAAGTTTGAAACAGTTATCTTCCATAGTTCAGGGTCAAGGTCACTTCAAAATATGTATACAATCCAACTTTGAAGAGCTCCTGTGACCTTGACCTTGAAGCAAGGTCAACCAAACTGGTATCAAAAGATAGGGCTTGCTTTGACCTATATACCACTTGTAGCTAAGGTCGCCATTCTCAATAACGTGGGAGAAAATTGGGAAAATGTGAAAAATGACTGTTTTTGAGACCACATTTATGGCTCCTGTGACCTTGACCTTGAAGCAAGGTCAAGTCACTATGTATGTTTTTTGAGGCCTTGTCATCATACACCATCATGCCACATTTGGTGTTGATAGACTTAATAGTCTCCGAGAAAAATCTAACGTTTAAGTTTTTTACGGACGGACGCCCGCCCTGCGGACGGACGGAGGGACGCCCGGACGGACGGACGACACGGCTCAGTACATAGACTCACTTTTGCTTCGCATGTGAGTCAAAAATTCCCAACCATCAGAGATGACATTCCAGGCATTGGTAAGAAAGGCACAGTCAGACCACGAAAGGAAGTCATTGACCTTAGAGCTCATCCAATCTACCTACCCTGAAAAACAGTGGACACACGCCTATACGGATGGGTCTGCCGCAGAAGCAACGAGGGATGGAGGAGGAGGCGTGTATATCAGGTACACCGGGTACGAGACCCACATCCCCATAGCAACGGGCAGATACTCCACCAACTTCAGAGCAGAGGCAGAGGCCCTGAGAACGGCATCGGCCCACTTACTGGATCACCGAGATGCGACACACCAGCACGTGGTCATCTTCACTGATGCTTTGTCTGTGCTGAGCGCACTCCAGGACCCTCGCAAGAAGGAACTGAATGAACTTGCAGCCACTCTGTCTGAGCTGGCCGCACAGGTGACACTGACACTCCAATGGATTCCTGCACACTGTGGAGTGCATGGAAATGAGACGGCTGACAGACTGGCCAGGGAAGGTGGTCAGCTGGACCAGGAAGACAGACAGGTCTCTTATGCAGAAGAGAAGACCATCATCAAGGCTCTGTCGCAGAAAATGTGGCGCCAGCAACATCCGAACTACAACCAAAATGACAGCTACCACTTTCTGAACAGAGCTGACCAAGTTATTCTGTTCAGACTCCGAACAGGACACAACAAATTGCCAGCACATATGTTTCACAAGTTCAAAGTCGGTCAGACAGACAGATGTTCTTGCAACACTGCCTCGATGACCGGTGAAAACCTTCTCCAAGACTGCCCCCACCATGATGCTCTCAGAAGAGCCACATGGCCAGACCCAACACCAGTGAGAAGCAAACTTTATGGCAACCTGGAGGAGCTGCGGAGAACAGCTGCATTTGTGCGGGCGACTGGCGTAATCATCTAGCGATCGACAAGAAGAAGAAGAATGGTGCAAAATCAGTTTGACTAAAGGTTTTGCATTTACCTATCTCGTGAGTTTGCTGCTTTTCCCTTCTAATTTTGAGCTCCCATATCTCCACCCTTAGTCAACAGCTTCCCCTCCTTTTAGCACATTTTCTTCCCTGTCCACGTTGCTGTTTCTCTCTCCCTTCTTCATCCTCGTCCTTCCCATAATTACCCTGATTTTCATCATCATTGTCCTCCTTCTTCTATATCACCTTTGTCATCATTGACCTCCTCCTTCTGCTGCTGCTGCTCCTCCTCCTTCCGTTCTGTTTCCTCGCCTTCACTTTTACTTTTACTTCGGCCTGGTCTTCTTTGTCTTCATCCTCTTCTCTGCCGTTTTTGTGTCGTTGATGTCCTTGTGCTCTTCTCCTATTCCTTCGTCTGTTCCTTCTACTGTTCTTGTTCCGTCTACTCCAGGTTTTCCTCGAGAGCTACGCTCTGGACGTGTCTGTCTATCCACGTTTTCCTGCGTGTTTCCACAGTAGCTGCGTCTGCAGAAGGCAAACAGCCTGCACTACGTTGATTGAGACAGAATTACACAGTTGACACTTGCCGCCTCCTCCACCGTCCTTCAGCTACATCATGACTTTACATACAGGTGCTACCAAAGATTTTGGCAAGGATAATAAGGCTTGGACCTCTGTGCACACACACTGTGTTTAAACAGCTTCTGATTATGATTTGATTTGGCCGCCAAATGTCCTGTACTTAAAATTTTCAGAGCATGGGTATTCATAGCGTCAGGCAGCACGACTGCTCAGTTCCTTCACGAACTACAACGGACAGCTGGACAAATATTCTTTTTTCGAAAACACTGTTTAAAAAAGAATATTTTCCATTCAAAGAATGTATTGTAAGGTTTGTCGGTCTGCCTAAGATTGTGAGCAAGCCCAACTATTTTTCTTTCGCCTTCTCTCTCTGTCTATATATCTCTCGTTCTCTTTCTGTCTGTCTGTCTGTCTGTCTGTCTGTCTGTCTGTCTGTCTGTCTGTCTCTCTCTCTCTCTCTCTCTCTCTCTCTCTCTCTCTCTCTCTCTCTCAATGGTCAGGAGGGCTCTATTGTATTGATACACCAGAGGAAACGGGTCCCCGAAAAGCAAGAAATGTAGGTTCAGTGGGAAGAAATTCTATCATAAGCATATTGTCCTGATGTAACTCTGATTGTACATGAAATAATGTCATCTTTCGAGTTGTTGTTTTCTTTGTTTCTTCACGTGCCCTGGGCGGCTGGCCTTCAATAAAAAGTTGAAGTTCAAAGCCTAATCTCTCTCTCTCTCTGTCTCTCTCTCTCTCTCTCTCTGTCTCTCTCTTTCTCTCTCTCTCTCTCTCTCTCTCTCTCTCTCTCTCTCTCTCTCTCTCTCTCTCTCTCTCTCTCTCTCTCTCTCTCTCTCTTAGCATCAATCGTTACCTTGTCACTGCAGTACCTATCATGTAGTCTAGTTATTTTCAAACCAAGAGATGACCACGACTATTCAGAGAGAACAAAACTGCGTAGCTTACAGATACCAATATTTTTCTTCAGACAATGTGACCCTGCTTGCCAGTGAGTCAAAAATATTAATAACTATGTTTTGCACGAATGCGCATGCAAGAGTATCTCGACGCAAGGCTCTCTAACAGTACATGAGGTAAGTGAACTCAGCCAGCCGGAGACCCAATATCTTTAAAAAGAAGGGCAAAGCCCATACGACTCACATGCTTGACCTTGACCTTTACATGACCTTGACCTTCAGGTGACCTTCAAGGTCAAGGTCAAACAACTAAACCTACCAATGACATCATACACAAAGAAATGCTTTACACATTTTTCCTACCAAAATACATGTGACCTTGACCCAAGGTCAAGGTCATCCAAGGTCATGCAACACAAAGCTGTTAATTCAAGACATAGGAAGCACAATGGTGCTTATTGGCACTTTCTACCATGAGATATAGTCACTTTTAGTGGTTCACTACCCCATTTTGGTCACATTTCATAAGGGTCAAAGTGACCTTGACCTTGATGATATGTGACCAAATGTGTCTCATGATGAACGTATAACATGTGCCCCACATAATTATTAAGTTTGAAAACAGTTATCTTCCATAGTTCAGGGTCAAGGTCACTTCAAAATATGTATACAATCCAACTTTGAAAAGCTCCTGTGACCTTGACCTTGAAGCAAGGTCAACCAAACTGGTATCAAAAAGATAGGGCTTGCTTTGACCTATATACCACTTGTAGCTAAGGTCGCCATTCTCAATAACGTGGGAGAAAATTGGGAAAATGTGAAAAATGACTGTTTTGAGACCACATTTATGGCTCCTGTGACCTTGACCTTGAAGCAAGGTCAAGTCACTATGTATGTTTTTTGAGGCCTTGTCATCATACACCATCATGCCACATTTGGTGTTGATAGACTTAATAGTCTCCGAGAAAAATCCAACGTTTAAGTTTTTTACGGACGCCCGGACGGACGGACGGACGGACGGACGGACGGACGACACGGCTCAGTACATAGACTCACTTTTGCTTCGCATGTGAGTCAAAAATCACCACAACTGTGCCAGAAGGTAAAAGGCCAAATACTGAGGGAGTTGATCGACCCAATCTATCAGACTTCAAATTTGTTGTTAACGAGCAGGAATGTCAACAAGGCAACTGCGATTGTTCGGGCCTACACGCCGGGTGCCAGGATCCCACTGTGCTGGGTCGATATCTTGTGAGGATCTGCGTGATTCTATGATGATGAAGCTAACTGGCGCCCAGAGCAGTTTGCCCTCACAGCACGTTCACCCCAGGAGGCTTGATAATTGTCTGAGCTACTGGAGGACTCCTTCCAATGATGCACGTGTTCTTGTGAGTATATTGTGAGATCAAGGCAGCCCAGGAAGATATTTGCAGCGTTTGATACACTATTCTGATGACAACTAGATTTTTCTTTTCTCACAAATGTAAGTTCTGCTGCACATATCGAATACAAGTGTACCTGTGAATTGAGGAAAACATAAGAAGACCGCCAACCAGCAAGTTGGACAGGCGTTTGCATAGACGAGTGGGACGGACAGACGGACAAAGAGACAGACGAAAAGACAGGCAGGCAGGACGGCAGATAGACGGAATGACGGGAAAACAGACGTGTGGGCAGACAGTGTGACAGACAGACAGACAGACAGACGGGCAGACAGACAGACAGACAGACAGACAGACAAACAGACAGACAGACAGACAGACAGACAGACAGCACAGAGACAGACAGACAGACAGACAGACAGACAGACACAGACAGACAGACAAGACAGACAGACAGACAGACAGACAGACAGACAGACAGACAGACAGACAGACAGACAGACAGGCAGGCAGGACAGACAGGACAGGACAGGACAGACAGACAGACAGACAGACAGACAGACAGACAGACAGACAGACAGACAGACAGACAGACGGACGGACGGACGGACGGGGGGGCGGGCGGGCGGGCGGATGGACGAACAGACAGACAGACACACACACACACACACTCTCTCTCTCTCTCTCTCTCTCTCACACACACACACACACACACACACACACACACACACACACACACACTCACACGTACACACACAGAGGATGAGTAGGACAGACATGCAGGCTGACGGAGACGGTATGGATGCCTTACGTTCGTAGATATGCATGTTATGAGAGTACGTGTAGTTCAGTATAAACCCTTACGCAAAGCAAACCTATTTCTATCACACAACTATAGAAATGTCGCACGATAACATGCAACAACAATAATTACACACGAAGGTACAGAGCTAATAGGCAGCAGTGGAGAGAGGCAAAAATACAGACCTACCCTACCTGCACGTAATATGATGAGGGATCGAGCAGTGAGGCTTGACTTGACCACGTTAGTTATTCACTGTCGTGCTCGCAATTAGTCGTCGCGTCACTTCCCCACCAAGTCACACGCTTTCCCCTCTCCCCAGTTCACTTCCCTCTCCCCTCATGTTTTCAATGGCTTCTCGGTTCACTTCCCACTGCTTACCTTCCCTCCCTCAGTCTCAGCACCCCATAGCTATGACAGCGTTTGATTGCGCCCACCTCAGTTGGCCTTGAGCTGGTTTCCCTCTCCCCTTACTCACCCCCTCTCAGACTGGACCGTCACCAGTGGCCACTGACGGTCAGCGCAGTCCAGTTCTCTTGTCTGCCGACCAACAGTACGTAGGCTATCCTGTATTGAATCTTTATCATACATTCAGGTTTAAGCCGATAGAGCGTGAAGTGTGATTCATATGGCTTGTCGACCACGAGACCGGAGGGGAGACATGGGAGCTGGCGGAGGTAGAAAGGAGGCACAGGTGGGGAGTGTTGAGTGGGGTGATAACGGTCGGCATGCAGGGGTCGCAACCACTCACAAACTGGTTTTGCGGGCTTCCCACGGATTTGGTCCAAAAAGACGCGTGATCCGAGAACACAATATTTTGGGACATTAACGAATTCGAACTTGCCAATCAACAAATTGGGTCCTGTTTTTGACGGATCAAAACGCACTCAATGACGTGCTGAGAAACACTCCCTTTGCACACAGGCTGGATGGCAGTGGGACGGTGTTAGCGAGGCAGGGCAGGCCTAGCTAAAGTACAGCGTGGCTGAAGTTCAGACAGAGTAAACAAACCCAACGAGGGAGAGATGTCCCCCGCTAGACGCCACATGAATGATGTGAACAGCCTACTTCCCATCATGAGCACACATAAAGAACGTGCTGCATCGTCTCGTATAAAGAAATTTTATAAATAATTACTTCACATCTATGAGTTAGACATCTCGTTCGCAGCGAAGTGGAAAAAGAGTCCCAGCCACGCTGAATGGCAGTTGATAACAGCAACCTGCATTTGAGCTTTCATCAGCCACATTGATGCGGATACAATAACACACCTATAGTAATTGACGGCAAGCAAAGATCATCGAATCTTTGGTGCAAGTACCAACATTTCTCACCTTTTTCGACAACAACGACAACAGATTTTCATGTTTTCAAAACTATTTTTACAAAAATGATGCCACATGTGGAAAATGTAAGTCTCATACAGTGTCAATGGGGACTAATGAGATTACCGTACACAGCAACGCTGTTCAAGCTGACTTCTGTGACACATAGGAAGTCTTCGACAACCAGCTGCGAATTTACCTGTCTGGCCTTGGGTGCACTGGATTGATGTGGCCTGATCAGGTCAGACGATTATCTCGCCTTCACGTTTTTACCCCCACCAGAGACACTATATAATCTCTGCCCCCACCTCCAGCCTACCTCATCCCCGCCATCACCACCACGGCACCTATGACCCTCATTCCTCCTCTCATTGCGACCCCCCCCCCCCCCCCCCCGCCCCCGCTCCCATTATTGTACCCCCTCCCTAGCCCTGGACTGACCCGACATTTCGCCCTGGGTGCTTTTCCCCACCCCTGCACAATTCAGCAAGAAGCACGTCTGTCGCTTAGAGAGAGATAAGGGTGTCGCTCCCCACGGTAAAGTCTAAGGACACGGCTTGAAAACTTCACCCACATGTTTGTGAACAATTGACCAAGAGTGACCCTGCGCCCGGTTTCCACTTTGAAACGACATAATTTATGTAGCACATGTTTACAGGGGGAAAAGTCGGTAAGGGTGCGGTAGTACAGTGTAATGTGTGTGTGTGTGTGTGTGTGTTGTGTGTGTGTGTGTGTGTGTGTACTTGTGTGTGTGTGTGTGTGTGTGTGTGTGACATGTGTACGTGCGCGTGTGTTGTGTACTTGAGTGAGTGTGTGTGTGTGTGTGTGTGTGTGTGTGCTTGTGTGTGTGTGTGTGTGTGTGTGTGTGTGTGTGTGTGTGTGTGTGTGTGTGTGTGTGGTGTACGTGTATGTATGGTGCGTGGCCGAGTTTGTGTAAATGTATATACCATGAAAGTGCGTGTACGTGCGTATGTGTGTGTGTGTGTGTGTGTACGAGAGTGTGTGTGTGTGTGTGTGTGTGTGTGTGTGTGTACGTGCGCGCGTGAGAGAGAGAGAGAGAGAGAGAGAGAGAGAGAGAGAGAGAGAGAGGCAGACAGACAGGCAGACATAGATTGGAGTGAGAGAGTGACAACAGGCAGCACTTTGTCGCTTTTATGCCGCATGCATAGCCTGAGGAATGTCACCTCTGACCCAGAACGCGCTACCACACCTCGACATCCGGTGATCCTAAAGGCCACCCTCCCTCTGCCTCGTCTGACTGATCGACTCTCAGCGTACAGCACTACAGTTTATATACACTTTGCACGCCAGAAAGTTTGCGCCCACGTCCTATCACATCCTGTTCTATGTTTTGATTAATTTTCGGCAGGTACAATCAGGATTACCACATCCTCGCGATCTGTAAGCAGTAACCTAACCGTTGCACTGGTAGGCTAAAACGTAGGTCTGAGGTATGTCCGCAATGTTCGTCGATACTAATCAATATATCGGTGTAGTTTTTGAGAGCTCTCTCCACACTACATGTTCGCCATCAATCATATCACGTGATCGTTCCCATTGGGAGTTTCTCAGTTTAGAATTGTTAGCTGTGTACTGCAGCACAGCATATGATGGGCAGATAACTCCGTGCAGCAAGACTCGCACATGACGGACTCTGG
>JAWQFJ010020821.1:10000-20000 GCA_034096865.1 Theodoxus fluviatilis | reverse complement strand
AAGGCAAGGTCCCGTCCGGGCCCTCTGGCTTCCGTCAAATGTCTACGCCACGTCGATACACAGTGTGGGAAAGAAAATATGTCATGTGTGAGCAAGCAACACATTAAAAAAAATTTAAACACGACATAACAGAAAAAAGGAGAATGACGAAAGGAAAGAAAAAGTAAGCGCTATACCCGAGTGAACTGAGCAGTTCAAACTGCAATTATAGTCACAGAAAAATATATTCAAGATTAAATATTTTCTAAATGTTTCTGGATTACTTCTTCGTGGGATGAAACTTTCAAAGAAACCATCGCATGCCAAAGTTGTCAGTTGTACGAGTTCGTAGACTTATGTGCGGCTAATACGTCCAAAACAAGCTGATCTCTCTCTCTCTCTCTCTCTCTCTCTCTCTCTCTCTCTCTCTCTCTCAATATATATATATATATATATATATATATATATATATATATATATATATTGTTGTTGTTGTTTTATATATATATATATATATATATATATATATATAAAATGTGTTGTGTGTGTGTGTGTGTGTGTGTGTGTGTGTGTGTGTGTGTGTGTGTGTGTGTGTGCAGAGAGCATTCCGCAGGTTGAGGGATGTCTGAAAATCTACTCCAATAGACATTTACGTAGTGGCATATGTTCTTGATATCCCTTTGCAGTAGAGTAATTGTACCGTTTTAGTAAGGCTATGAAGGTCAAAGCGGGCAGTGACGACTGCATTTGCATATGATAATTGGTAAATGTGCATTTTTGTAGTAAAATGTGCACCCATCTGACATCAAGTGATATATTCCCTAGAGAGTTAAAGCCACATAAAATCGATTGCACACAACGATAAACATCGCCCCCGAAGGCCTACGACTGTCGTTGGAAATGTCATAAGTGCACCATCTAAACCTTCTGCATAGTGAAGCTGCCACCAACAAACATTAGGTGAAGACATCGAAAACGTCACCACTGAACAACACCCTGGTGAGTGGGATAACTTGAATTTCGTCGAGTGAAACAGGACAAACTGTAGACAAAATAAACGATTACTTGACTTTATAAGCGGCAAACACGTATTTCAGTCTGCACCATACATTGGGCGTCAAAACATAATTATTCACAACGTACAAAAAGTCAAGTCGACATATTCCAGTCTAAATGGAATACACCATATCGAATCACATTTTGATAATGAAGATAACTCCAATTTCATTGCGTGAAACCGGGGCGAACTGCAGACAAAATAAACAATAGATGACTATTGAAGAGTCAGTCGATAGTTTTAGTCTACAGCATACAGCTGGTGTCAAAAACATTTACAGACGTACAAAATGTCGAGGCGAGATATTTCAGTTTAAATCGAAAACGTCCCATCAAATCACATCCTGGTGATTAACATAAACTGAACTTCACCGAGTGGAACTGGGACAAACTGCAAACAACATGAGCAATGAATAATCATCGAAGCGGCAAACTTTTTTTAAAGTCCACAGCAAACGATGAGAGTCGACATTGATAAATACTCGTGCAAAAAGTCGAGCAGGAATATTCCAGTCTAAATACTTCATTCACTCAACTTTGCACTTACACGAGCAAAACGGCGCCAAATTCAAAGCAAGTAAACCCAATTGTAAAGAGAACGAACTGAGGACAGAAGTAAGCGACGACAAGACAATCGTACCGCTCTTAAACACGCTGTCTTTCCACTCAGCTCCTTCATGTCTTCTCATGGATGGCTTGGTTTGAACAGCTTTAAGAGACCCTGCAGACACCGTGCACGAGCACAGGCGACCTGCGGATACCGTCCAGCTGGTTCAAATGCCCCACAGGCTCAGCTGATGTAATACAAGAGATTGGATGCTTGCAGGGGAGTCAGCTGGCGCTCGCCTTACCCATTACAACGACCGATCATTTTTTTTTTGCATATGTGTACAGTGTAGTGCTAGTAATGTTACTTTCTAGAGCATTGTATTCTGGAAATGATAACATGTTCTCACTAATGGCAGTATTTCAGACGACACTCGCCCAGTTCATTATGTATTTAACACCTACACTGTATTATTCTTGTTGCAAGGTCACAAATACGTTGTCTTGTACAATAATCAGCGTTACCTCCAAATCTCTCTCTCTCTCTCTCTCTCTCTCTCTCTCTCTCTCTCTCTCTCTCTCTCTCTCTCATACACACACACCACACACACATACACAATCGCACACACACACACCCCCCCCCCCCCCCCCACACACACACACACACACAAACACACACACACACACACAAACACATACACACACGCACACACACACACACACATACACACACACACACACACACACACACACAGTGTGAAGCATGGGTGAAATACTCATCATCTTAGCGGTCCGTTAGGCACCTTTATAGCATTCATTTCATTCATGAGATATTAGGTCAGATCGATAGAGAAAGCAAGGGATTCAGCCGAGACAAATATATGAATATCTACAGCTCAGAGATGCGTGGTTTGTTCTGAAAAGCATCTCACTCAAGTAGTTTGCTCTTCGTGATGCAAGGGGTGATTGCATTACAGATGTTTTTATTTTCACGGAATCAATGAAGACGTTTGATATGCAGAGTAAGCAGAAACTAATAAACCTCATCAATTAACGACGTACCGAAAGTTAAGCGCATGTTAACAACTGAGTAGGAACCATCTTACCCTTCATTGACAATGATTGTGTAGATCTTTACATACCTAAAAGGATCGTGGCAGTTTAACACATGAACATACATGCATTTCCTCAGACATGCATTAATCTTTCTACATCCACCAGTGAAATAGCATGGGTTTGATGTTGGAAGAGTTCAAGGTAACGCACGCTCGTAACAGAAGAAAGGTCACAAACAAGGTTTCCCTACACTAAAACGTAAAAGTCTTCAACTACGGAGGGCATCCGGCAGACCGCCTTGAAAGGACGATCATTTCAACAGCCATGCGCGAGAGGCTTTTGACAGCCCGTGAAAGGAAGGTGTGGTGTGAACCTGTTGGTGTCTCGACACGAGGACACCTAGTAACCACACCATTCACGGCTCAGTCCGCTGGCCAGGTTTTACAAGTAATACGAAAACAACAGATGACAGCATTTCTGTTTCACGATAAGTTCGTAGGCTAGTGGTCTACGATACAGATTTATCACACGCCATACATTATTACATATTGTCTAAACTGAAAAGGTGTATTGTGGGCATCACTATCTCACCAAAAGTACCCATCCCAAGTTGACTATCACTACAAAGAGTGTGCTTTCGTGTTCAAACTTTACTAAGGAGACACCTGTTGTCTAGTAATTCATATTCTGCAGATATTTTTCTCTGAGGGATGTAGCTCATAACATAACCCAAGGAAGCAGAATGGATTACACCTCACATTCACCATCATACCGCATCAACACTTTTGAGAAAAAGACAAAAAAGGAAACAACAACTGCGATCAAAGTACAGAAAGCAAGAGTGTTATATGTGACAAGTTACCTGGCATCCCTCCTTATCCTCCTCCTCCTCCTCGTCCCTTTTCCTGCACATCACGGCACAGATGGGAGGAAAGCACAGCGAGGCACGGGGACCTTGAGAGAATGTCGGCCTTCTCTCCCTTCGTCTGTCCTCACCACCGTGTCGCCTTCACAACAGTGGAGAATGCGTGGGCCTGCATTCCAAAACACGACGCATGCAGGCATAAATCCTCGGCGGGATCATCTTTGCTCACAGTCTGCTCGGCATGGTCTGTGTGACTTGCATCACACTCACGGCTTCTTTAGATTCTCACGAGCAAATTAATGGCAGGTCACAGTACACCACCAGGATGTCGACATCTCAAGTCTGGAGTGCACTGCCGTCCGAAAAAAAACAAACAACACCCACATCCCATTACGTTTGCCTGCCTCATAATATCAAGCACTACGCAGGCAAAAGAAGACGCAATTTAAAAAACAGTTCGCTTGCGGAGTGGCAGTAAGCTACCATTCCTTCATATCCTCGGGGTGCTAACGGGACGGTCACAGCGCAAACTCGCTCCAGGGACACAGACCACAAGCAGAGCAATATTAAAGGTGAAGCGATGATATGCGTTCGCAGGCAACGCCTGGATGCACAGATGTTGCGTTCCTTAGCGTTACGCAAAGCGACTTCAGTTCACAACAAGTTGTTGACAAGAGCACTGATTTAGGTTTGTGCTCAATTCATACTCGTACACACAAACAGAAAATGCGTGGATGTCCTGTGTGAGTCACGCAGCGAGCATGCTGCAAGGCCACGCTCGGCCTGTGATGAATCACACAAGTGCTCTGGAGTGGCGCGACGCAAAGACAAAGGTCGCCGCCACATGCCAGAATGAGAGTAGAGTGCGACACGCTGAAGCTCAAGTGCTGAAGTGTATGTCAGCCAGTCATCCGGATCGTCTCCCACAAATCTGCCCTATGAGCACTGGGATGTGCTCTGGAGACGCCCATACGCGCGTCACTCGCAGGGAACACGAGAGAACGAGACAGGGGAGAGCGAGGAAGGCAGGCACGCAGGTAGACTGGTAGGTAGGTAGGTGTGGTGAGAAGCAAAGAGTAAGAGGAGAATAGCAGAAAGACAAGAATGATGGAGGAAAGCGAGCGTTGTGACATGAGGGGGTAGGAGGGGAAAGAGCACGAAAGGAGGCAGGGAACGTAGAATGGGGGAGGGGGTAACAGGTGCGGAGGTGGGGCGGGGTTGGGAGGAATGGGAAGGAGAGAGGGGGTGAAGAATACGAAGTAAAGGGTTTGGAAAGAGGAGGAGGAGGAGGAGGAGAAGGGTTGGCGTAAGTAAGTAGAGGGAAGTAGAAAAGGTACAGGGAGATGATAGGGCGTGACCATATATTCCCTGACGGGACACCAGTAGTTGGTCAGGAGAGAAAACAGGTGCACAACTGATGCCGAATGCGTGGGGACACAATGAGGTTGGTTAGGGTTATGGCAGCAGGTGAATCAGGGTGCACAGGAAAAACCGACAGCGGTGGACAAAGCAAAGGCTCGACTGTAACGCGATATCATATACAATTAGCCAAGTTGCCCATGTAAAAGCTTATGTCATCGTTACTCCAGGTCCCTTGAAATGTGGGGTTCAGTGTGCACAAAAGGAAGAACGAAATTGCTGGATGTTATTGAAACACTTATTCAAAAGTGCGAGACTACGAGCAGACGACCGTCGTGTAGTTATAAATAAGTTCCACTGCAGTGCACAGCATTTTATCATTCACAATGAATGAGTCCGATGACTGCTTCAACTTACACTTTACCTCTTAAGACAACATATAACGTAGAGGTCTGAGATGGGGAAATATAGCCTTGATACAGTCTGTAAATAATGGAGTAATAATCGGAATCCCTCCCCCCTTCTATATGCCTGTCTGTCTATCTATCCGTCTGTCTGTCTCTCACTCTGTATGTCTACCTGCTTGCCTGCATGCAAGCCTGCCTGCCTGTGTGTTTGTGTGTGTGTGTGTGTGTGTGTCGCTCCCTCCCTCCATCTCTCTCGTTCGCTCGCTCGCATACGCACACACACATACGCACACACACACACACTCACACACACACACACACACACACACACACACACACACACACACACACACACACACACAGGCAGACAGGCAGGCTTGGAGGCATATTTTACTATACAGACTGATTAACAAGAAAGTTTTGGAGAGGGTTACAGCGAGAGAAAAGTATGCGCCGCCAATGGGAAACGACTGCAGGGTTGGATTGCAGGAAAGGACTGCAACGGGGTCAGGAGTAACTCGAGGCTGACTGAACGACTGCCTGCCTGCCCCAGATAAGAGACGTAGGCTGTTCGTCGGAAATATGTGGTAATGCGCGTGTAAACTCACTTTCTCTGGCGAATTCAGATTATGTCTTATGATTTGACAGTGTATCACGTGCCTGTATCGCGTGCCTGTATCATCTCCTCTCGATGCTGGAGCTGATGCTGCCTGCCACTTCTCCGCTGGAAAGACCTCCGTGGTATTCTTCCTTTCTTGCCGACGAACTCTGCTCTTTTAGCGTCTCTTTTAATGAAAATAATTAATCATCGGGGTTTTTCCACCATCCCCGATAGCACACGATAAAAAAAAACAGTTTGCAAACTACCAAACATCTGCGTACTTCCCATTGCCACGCTGCCTTTCTCCATCTCCAACCAGCAAGAAAAAAGAATTCCCATCCTTGCTTGAGAATCAGTTTACTGCAGAAGACTTCCACATTGGAGAGGGCCGTTTGGCATTCAGCGTGTGCAGTGGAAGGGCCGGGGCGAGACAGAGAGGGAGAGAGGAGATGGAGGCGACCACTCCTGTAGTCACTGCGGGTCCCCGGGGTTTGTTCTTCGGCAAGGCAACCACCTGATTCGATTAGCAAGGAGGCGGCTCCTGACAGAAAGCGCCCACCAAAAAATTACTTCTTGTCCACAGACCAACGTCGAGGTTAGGTCGCCACCGGAAGCACACGTGACAAAGTTCATCTGTTATCTGAGACTTACTGCTTATAATGACATTTTCAGAGAACAGGATTCTACAGGGAGTGGAACTGCGTCAGTGTAAGATGAATGGTTTCGTACAGTGATATAATTTGCCACAGAAAAACAGATCCCGACAGAGAAACAGCTTTCCCGATCCTCGTCGTTGCAACAAAGGGAACGGCAGCCTGCTAAGATTCATAATAGAAGAACTGACTGAATGAGAAGGACAACGAACGATTTAATTGATCATCTTATTTTTCAATTACCAGAATTGTTGCGCTTGGCATTGCAAACAAGAGGGACAACGATTTCGCAATGCACTGAATTAAAAGAATACAACCGTCTATGTTACTTCGACACACTTTTTCCTCTTCATCATACGACCAGATAATGTCATCTCTGGGTCTTTCTGCTAGGTTTGAATGGAATGAAGTCTACTGAGAAAGTAATTATTATTACGTTAGCGTGACTTAATTTTGCTACGGGCAAACATGTACGTGCAGAAAACTACATGTAGCTCTCTTGTACCTCCACGTTACAACAGCTAGAATGGTGGCCTGGAATATTTCATAACAGACGAATTCGCTGCAGGAGAGAAGGAACGCGAATGAAACGACTGATCAGTATAAACTAAATGGTTTCACAGTAGTACTGTATTTTTGCTTCGGGCAAACACGTCCGTGGTAGTAAGCACATGAACATTTATCGTATCTCCGCGCTGCCTAGAAGATTACATAACATGTGGAGTGGCTGCAGGAGAGAGCAAACAGAAAGGTTGATCATCTTATTAATCTTTTATCATCAGAATTCCTGCACTTGATAATGCAAACAAGAGCGAGAAAGAGTTTCCAAAGCAGCGAATGAAAAGAACGCAACCAAAGACGACAGCGTATTCGATCGACCGTTTTCAATGGATGAAAAATGTATGAGAAGAAAGAGTCGAGACAAACATCCACAAGATTAATGAATTCGTGGGGAGGGGTTGGGGGTTGGGGGTGGGGGTGAGGGTGACAAGGCAATGTGCATTTGTTTCTTCAGGGTGAAACTGGGTCGGTCCAATCGAAGGAGGTCGTGATGTGTCTACTACGTTGCAGTTTTGCATGCAATGGGGACAGTACGCATTTAAGAAACAGGCAAGCTCAAAGCCCATCACATTAGGAACAGTCAAGCGGAAGGAGAAGAGAGCGTTGAGGACCCGAGTTCGTAGGCATGCAGAGATGAGCTGGAAGTCGGAGGCAGGGTCGTACTTGACGGGAATTTGGTCTGGGATCTGGCAATGCAATTGAAGTCATCCCTGCTGACAGAGGGTTGATAAGGACAGACAGGAGGAGGGTGACAGGGAGCCAAACGTGCCATGAGGATCCTTGGTCCACAAGAAAATACAGAGCGGCTTTGAAACAAGATGTGAGAATGCAGGGAAACTTGCATGCAGGCGTTTTTTACTTCATGCAAGTCTGAGAGGTCCATGATAAAAGCATTTAAAAAAAGGACATCCCATTACATTATTCACAGCTCTGTGAAGGGTGGCTATGTAAACACAGGCCATTGACCCAATCCCTTTTTCTTCCAACGAGCTGTATTTGTTTAAAGCGTATTATAAAATACGCCTGTGTATCAGATAGCTACTTAAGAGGATCTCGTTTCTGTCGTCGAATCCCCCTTCCCCATGCTGTCATCAGCAGAAAACCTTCTACGACTTCCTCGAAGTGTTCCCTCGAGTTCTCGTCAGATCACAGGTCGTGTGTTATTTTTCTTCAAACCCAAGCAGCAATGCACATTGCTAAGTCCATCTCGCATTAGCTAAATGGAGAGAACAAAAAATGTCATCAGAGGGCTTGAGACTGATGGAGAATATCCTCTGGGATACGGTGTCACATGCAAATAGTGAGATGCTGGCGTTGTGGAGAGGACGAGAAAAATGCAAAGGAGACAAAAAATAATTAAAGCTGGTTACGGTATTAAAGTGAAGTGAGTGCTACGTATTTCTTTATTTGGCCCTAATGCAAAATATTTTTGCACAGGGAAATCTCAAAAATGGTCGCCACACATACAACACTCAACATGGGGTGAGCGGCGTCGGTAGCATACAATAATTATTCTCTTACCACTCGAGAGAGGGGAGTGAACGAGGATCTTTTGTCTATGACGCTATTGGTACCGGCAATTCTCCCGTAATGCAAATCTTAGACTATTCGACTAATGGCCGTGTGATGCAGCCAAAAACTGATTGCGAGCGAGGTCCCATCAACGCAACGAAGCAATCTCGTAAGTGATGTGTTTACAGTATTGGTCGAAAAGTGTTTCGGTGAATAACCATCGCAGGAGGAATTGTGACGGGATCTGAGTTTGGAGGCGCAGACGTGAATTATTTCCCAGTATTCTTTACATACTTTTTGCTTCGATTTCTCTTTTCTATGCTTGAGTCAAAGCAGTGTGGAAGGCACACGTACACTACGCAGTGAGGCAAGACACGGGTTGTATAACTGGCCTCCGACAGAGAAGCTAAGTTGAAATG
Source organism: Theodoxus fluviatilis (assembly GCA_034096865.1). NCBI lineage: Eukaryota > Metazoa > Mollusca > Gastropoda > Cycloneritida > Neritidae > Theodoxus > Theodoxus fluviatilis. The sequence goes on along the minus strand of JAWQFJ010020821.1, from coordinate 10,986 downwards.
CACATGTTCTTTTGTGCCAAGAAATGGACTATTTGATCAGTAATAAACAGCAGAGGAGCGTCATAGAACTCTTGTTTCAATGTGCAAAGGCACGAAACGTTTCTTTCTTGTCAAATCCAGTTAGCCGTGTTTGGCAGATAACGCTGGAATATGAATGATGTCGTGATAGTGGCAACGAAAGTGTATTTCGTAGTAAATCAGAAACCTTTCTCATGTTTTGGGGGATGGGGTGTTGTAAACTGCTTTTTACGATGTTGGTAGATTTCATTTTCCCGGAGAAGGTTAACTCCCTCGTGTCGTCTGATTCCATCAATTAGTTTTGTCTCTCCATCGAATCGATCAGTGACGCCTTGCATGCAATCTGTGGAGGACAAACAGGCTCGACGTTGTACCTATCTGAACTGCAATCGTCTGGGAGCTACAGCAGTCGTCTTTGCTGTCAGAGTGTTCTCCCCTTTCTTCCTTGTGGAAAGAGGAAGGCAAGACTCTGGAAGCATTTCGCTTTGCTTCACATTCCTATTCTCCTCGCTATCTTCACTGCCACTCAGCTGGACGGACACTTTCTTTTCGCAGAGCGAATGAGCGGACAATGCGTGGAAACACGAACGTGTACACCCTGTGACTGGAGGCCACGGGAGAGCAACAGCCCACCAGCACAGCATGCCGACATGCATGGAATGGGAACAATGCGAATGTTCGGGACGCCCCTGGCGGAGTAAATGACTATTTCAACACCATCTGCGCCTACAGAAGCCTGCGCCAACACAGCACAATGTTCCACGGGGAGTGGGACGCGGGGATGGAGATGAGAGGGTTAAAGCTGATATTAAGTGGGTGGGTGTGGAAAGAAGAGCTGGTGGATCGGCTTTTGGATGCTGAGAGACTTGTCTGGGTCACAACAGAATGACAGCGATGAAGTGAAATGCATGGGTTAGGGTTTGGAGGTGGGGTTAGCAAAGCAATGCAGACAGGACAAAAGAGAAGAG
>JAWQFJ010020820.1:10000-19440 GCA_034096865.1 Theodoxus fluviatilis | reverse complement strand
CCTAACCCTACTAAATGTTTTCCCACCTCCTCCCAAGCGTCCTGATAGTTCACTATTCCCTTTTGACTATGTCAATTTGCATCATCTCCAAACTTTTTATTGTTAGGGGTGGTTTTGTGAAAAAAAAAAAAAAACACCCCTCACACTCATATCACAACCCATGGCACACATCTGCCCCCAACAGCCCCCCCCACCCCTTCACATTCCCCTTTCCTCCCCCCAGCGTCCCCTGCCCAAAACGACCACCTGCCCCACCCCCTGCCCACACCCCCTGCCCACACCCCCTGCCCACACCCACTGCCCCCTCGTGATTCCATCTTCCACTTCCCACCCCCACCCCCACCTCTTCACCTGCAGGCTTACCCGATCGTCATGCCTGCCCCCCCCACCCCCTGCGGCCACCCAACCCCCCCCCCCCGCCGCACTCTCGTATACCCACTCAGTATAAAGTCATTTGCCTGGCTTGAATTTTCCCTAGATAATGTTTATGAATGGGCGACTGCTGCCTCTGAGAGAGTTGGGACGCTTTGTTAAAGGTCAAGGTTAGCGTGCTACTTTTTATATTGCGACTTTCCATTCATTGATGGGTGCTCAAACCGCACATGTTTACCCCCTGATCATCGGGCTGTCTTCTTATCATTCCAACTCCGTTTTCACTCATGGGGAGCATGCAACCAGATTGCGGATGAACGCGCCAAAATAATCTTCCATGATTTTCCGGTTCAGCCCTCACAGGTACCCGCTTCACTCCTGTGGTGGGATGATAGCACTGTCAGTATCGAGAGGGGGGAGGGGGGGGACACCTTGCTCAAGGGATGGCAACTCTATGCACCGCGCAGCTTCGAGCAGCCACAGCCGCCGCTAGCCGCAAGTGACCACAGGTCAAACGCACTGACCCTCGGACACAAAACGACACTAGGAGACAGATTGTTCCATGAATCATGAGCGAACGCCCGTGCAGATAACGGCTGGGAGATATACAAATGGCCGGAGGATTTCGTGCTCCCAGAGCTTCCGGTCACAAACGGACATACTGTACTGTCCCATAAGCTCAGTTTCAGTCAGGATGGCAGGAACCATCCGCCAGCATCCGTGGGGAGAGGGGCACTTAGAGAGCAATGACTTGATACCTACGACGCACGTTCTCATACATTGTGCGTCGGTACTTTTTGATTGACGAGATTGAATTTGTGTGCATAACGGAATTGGTCTTGTTGGGCGATGGATTCGGGTTGAAGTATATTCAGTGCCTGATGTATTGCTTTCATTCTCAAACAGATGCATGTGTGTACTAAACATGTCCGTAAGGTGGCGCCGCAATTGCTTCGTGTCCTCTCTGTCTGTCCTGTGTTTCTGTCTCTATCTGCAGTCTGAGATAGTCTGTCCTGTCTGTATGTCGTGCTGTCTGTCTGTCTGTGTCTGTTGTCTGTCTGTGTGTCTGTCTCTGTGTGTCTGTGTGTCTGTCTCTGTGTGTCTGTGTGTCTGTCTGTGTATCTGTATGTCTGTCTGTGTGTCTATGTGTCTGTCTGTGTGTGTGTCTGTCTGTCTGTCTGTGTGTCTGTGTGTCTGTGTGTCTGTCGGTCTGTCTGTCTGTCTGTCTGTCTGTCTGTCTGTCTGTGTGTCTGTCTGTCTGTCTGTCTGTCTGTCTGTCTGTCTGTGTGGTCTGTCTGTGTGTCTGTCTGTCGTTGTCTGTCTGTGTGTCTGTCTGTCTGTCTGTCTGTCTGTCTGTCTGTGTGTCTGTCTGTCTGTCTGTCTGTCTGTCTGTCTGTCTGTCTGTCTGTCTGTCTGTGCTGTCTGTCTGTGTGTCTGTCTGTGTGTCTGTCTGTCTGTCTGTCTGTGTGTCTGTCTGTGTGTCTGTCTGTGTGTCTGTCTGTGTGTCTGTCTGTCTGTGTGTCTGTCTGTGTGTCTGTCTGTGTGTCTGTCTGTGTGTCTGTCTGTCTGTCTGTCTGTGTGTCTGTCTGTGTGTCTGTCTGTGTGTCTGTCTGTCTGTGTGTCTGTGTGTCTGTCTGTGTGTCTGCGTGTCTGTCTGTGCGTCTGTCTGTGTGTCTGTCTGTCTGTGTGTCTGTCTGTTGTCTGTCTGTGTCTGTCTGTTTGTGTGCCTGTATGTGTGTCTGTTTGTCTGTGTGTCTGTCTGTCTGTCTGTGTGTCTGTCTGTGTGTCTGTGTGTCTGTCTGTGTGTCTGTCTGTGTGTCTGTCTGTCTGTCTGTGTGTGTGTGTGTGTGTGTGTGTCTGTCTGCGTGTGTGTGTGTCTGTGTGTGTGTCTGTGTGTCTGTGTGTCTGTCTGTCTGTGTGTGTGTCTGTCTGTCTGTCTGTCTGTCTGTCTGTCTGTCTGTCTGTGTGTCTGTCTGTCTGTCTGTGTGTCTGTCTGTGTGTCTGTCTGTCTGTCTGTGTGTCTGTGTCTGTGTGTCTGTCTGTCCGTCTGTCTGTCTGTCTGTCTGTCTGTGTGTCTGTCTGTCTGTCTGTCTGTCTGTCTGTGTCTGTCGTGTCTGTCTGTCTGTCTGTCTGTGTGTCTGTCTGTCTGTGTGTCTGTCTGTCTGTCTGTCTGTCTGTCTGTCTGTCTGTCTGTCTGTCTGTCTGTCTGTCTGTCTGTCTGTCTGTCTGTCTGTCTGTCTGTCTGTCTGTCTGTCTGTCTGTGTGTCTGTGCTGTCTGTCTGTGTGTCTGTGTGTCTCTCTGTGTGTATGTGTGTCTGTCTGTGTGTTTGTGTGTGTGTCTGTGTGTTTGTGTGTGTGTGTCTGTGTGTGTGTCTGTGTGTTTGTGTGTGTGTCTGTGTGTGTGTCTGTGTGTCTGTTTGTGTCTGAGTGTCTGTCTGTGTGTGTCTGTCTGTGTCTGTGTGTCTGTCTGTGTGTGTCTGTCTGTCTGTGTGTCTGTGTGTGTGTGTGTGTGTGTGTGTCTGTGTGTCTGTCTCTGTGTGTCTGTGAGTCTGTCTGTGTATATGTCTGTCTGTCTGTGTGTCTATGTGTCTGTCTGTGTGTCTGTGTGTGTGTGTCTGTCTGTCTGTGTGTCTGTGTGTCTGTCTGTCGGTCTGTCGGTCTGTCGGTCTGTCTGTCTGTCTGTCTGTCTGTCTGTCTGTGTGTCTGTCTGTCTGTCTGTCTGTCTGTCTGTCTGTCTGTCTGTCTGTGTGTCTGTCTGTCTGTCTGTCTGTCTGTCTGTCTGTCTGTGTGTCTGTCTGTCTGTCTGTGTGTGTCTGTCTGTCTGTCTGTCTGTCTGTCTGTGTGTCTGTCTGTGTGTCTGTCTGTCTGTCTGTGTGTCTGTCTGTGTGTCTGTCTGTGTGTCTGTGTCTGTGTGTCTGTCTGTGTGTCTGTCTGTGTGTCTGTGTGTCTGTCTGTGTGTCTGTGTGTCTGTCTGTGTGTCTGTCTGTCTGTCTGTCTGTCTGTGTGTCTGTCTGTGTGTCTGTGTGTGCTGTCTGTCTGTGTGTCTGTGTCTGTCTGTCTGTCTGTCTGTCTGTCTGTCTGTCTGTGTCTGTCTGTCTGTCTGTGTCTGTGTGTCTGTGTGTCTGTCTGTCTGTCTGTCTGTCTGTGTGTCTGTCTGTGTGTCTGTCTGTGTGTCTGTGTGTCTGTCTGTGTCTGTCTGTCTGTCTGTCTGTCTGTGTGTCTGTCTGTGTGTCTGTCTGTGTGTGTCTGTCTGTCTGTCTGTCTGTGTGTCTGTCTGTCTGTGTGTCTGTCTGTCTGTCTGTCTGTGTGTCTGTGTGTGTGTCTGTCTGTCTGTCTGTCTGTGTGTCTGTCTGTGTGTCTGTGTATCTTTCTGTGTGTCTGTGTGTATGTCTGTCTGTCTTTGTCCTTGTCCTTGTTCTCGGTCTTGTCTTTCTAACGCTGTCTCTGTGTCTCTGTATGTGCCTGTGTCTGTCTGTCTGTCTGTCTGTGTGTCTGTCTGTCTCTCTCTCTCTCTCTCTCTCTCTATCTATCTATCTATCTCTCTCTCTCTCGTGTGTGTGTGTGTGTGTGTGTGTGTGTTTCATTTATAGTCACGATCTCTTGTTTTGCTTCCTTATTGAAGTTACTGTGGCACTCCTCAGTCGTGATTTGATTTGCTCTGACAATGAACTGCCCGTGATTTTTCGTGATCAGTGGTCTTGAATAGTCTACAAAGTCTGAGAGGTCATAAAATCTCATTCGTACATGTATATTCATTCATTCATACTAGAAACTGCGGAATTGGAAGTTGACATATATACGTAAGAAGGTAACTCCATTGTCTTTGCAGGTTCAAATGAACACAGAAAACCCTGCAAAACCAGATATATTCTAATCGAGACTCACCAGAAGTTCCCTTGTGAACATCCTCGACTTAGTGGGCATATTTCAGTTTCAGCTTATGTACTGAAGTCTGTCATCGAGGCGGCCCACATAACAGCAGATAGACCCTAGCACTCCATCCATCCTTTCATCGAGGCGGCCCACATAACAGCAGATAGATCCTAGCACTCCATCCATCCTTTCATCGAGGCGGCCCACATAACAGCAGATAGACCCTAGCACTCCACCCTTTCATCGAGGGACGCCGGCCAGAGCCTGCAAGATGGCACCTCGAGAGAGATCACCGCCACAACTTCCACCCTGGGAGGAGCAGAGACTGCAGCAGCTGCAGGAGACGCAAGTCTGGCTGAACGACTCCGTGGAAGAAGACTGGAATCTTTATGGAGAGCCTGATACGCTGGAGGAAGAGCCAGCGGTGCAGCAACATCCATGTCAAGGCGATCACAACGTCGGCATGGTTCCCAATGTATCAAGATACCGCGCCCAGGTGGCTGAACTGGAACAGAAGCATCGTGTCCTATGGCAGGGGTTCTGTCAAGGACTCACAACGCAGCTCTCTCAATTGAAAAACGATCTCAAGAGACAACACGCCGTTGTGTCCAAACAACTGTGCGACGACAGCGAGAGACATTTTCAGCTGCACGTGCAGAGAGAGAAACAGCAAGGGGACAAGCGCGTGCTACAACTGCGTGTGGAGCTGCAAGCAATGCGAAATCCTCGCTGCCAGAACGACAAGCCGGAACATGCTCCTCAAGAATCACTCGCTCAAGGTCAGGGATATTTCCTCCGAGAGTTCCACCAACACGTCCTGCAGGAACATCTCTACGAGTGGAAGAATCTTCGACGCAGGCTTCAAATTGCCTTTGAGATTCGCAAGTATGAGCACTATGGCTACTGGCATCGTCTTCAAGAAATGGTGGAGATGCTCTGGGAGCACAAGCAAGCGGAACTGGCAGTCCTGTGGCAGATCATGACTCAAGCACATATGGAACTCCAGCAGAACTGGCCACAAGGAAGCCTGGAGGTGAAGGAACTCGTCGCAGAAGAAAGACGCTTGATGGCGAAGCAAATCATGCAGGAACAGACAGCTCTATGTCAGGCGATCTGGACTTGCTACGTGGAAAGATGGAATGCTTTCCAGCACGTCAGACACGACGATCAAATGTGGTCCCAGGAGGTGATGCGTGGATTCTGGTACTCCGTCCAGGAGGAAAGAAACCTGTTGGATACCCACATCGATCCAGCTTCCCTACAGCCTCCACAAGACCTGGTCTCCCTCATCGAGGCTGCTGAGGAAAAAATGATGGAATTGTGGGAAACTGGTAAACTCCAAGCACCAGACCCTTACAGAAAAATTTACAAAGAAATGTCGGAGGAAACCCAAAGAATCCTCAAAGACAGTAAATATCTGAATTGCCGAATGGAAGATGAGAATAGAAACATGTTCCATCGCATGTGGCTGGGCAGATTTCATCCACAATAATGCCGCGCCTTGCATTCCAAGGAATGTCAATGAAGGATTATGTGGCGTTCGTTCAGGTTGAAATAAAATACTCTTTAAATGTACGGTATGGCAAATTACAAATGTCAAACACTGATCTCTTTCAGAGAGGATCGTCCATGGACGGCATTCTCTTGAAGATTTATTCAGTTTGGCATGCATGCAATGAAACATTTCTCAGGGATTCAATGTATTTTGTCACGGCATGGTATTCTCCTGTTTGGACAGAAAAACAGAAACAACCAAATGATATTTTACTCTAAACGGAAGCGTTTCTTCTTGTAACCAGTGTGCTTTCCACGTTGATGAGCAATGGAGAGTAAAAATATCGTGGTGGATACGTGACATTTCAATGGTCCATGTTCTTTTCTGCATTGTTATGCATGAGCTGACAAATCGGTCATGTTGTAGAACCCAATTAGCAGTGTTGCTTATAAAGATCATGCATACAACTGGTATCTGTAGCAAGTTTATTATCGGCTTAGCTTGGTTTGTTTTGCTCAAAATCTACATCTCCCAGAGAATAGAAATATGCTAGACATCTACATGCACTAACCAAGCACTATGAAGAAGAGTTAGGATACGTAGTTTGTCTATAGTTACAATTTTCTCTGAATATGAAAACTTGTCATGACCATTTCGTAAGCTGTTCCAATTGAGGATCATAAAAGTTTTCGACCTTTTATTTCGAGTTTCATAAGACGATTTGTGTCTCTGAGATCCAATCATCTTTGTTTAATTCGTGTGTCCAGGACAATAGTTAGATGTGCAGTCGTGGGTGTAATCATTTTGTCATTGTGTTTTATTGAAATACAACAGCGAAGATTTTAACGTCTTCTACGCTTTGTGCGAGATTTGTATAAAGAAGATACTACATTCACAGATACATCGTCCCGCGTTTATTCGAGATGGTCAGGTTCTGCACTAGCGTCGTGTCGTTTTGCCTCAAAGAGGATTTTTAGTGTTCATGATGAATAAATTCACATTAGTTCTGCATGATTTTCTGAGTTGTGTGTGTGTGTGTGTGTGTGTGTGTGTGTGTGTGTGTGTGTGTGTGTGTGTGTGTGTGTGTGTGTGTGTGTGTGAGTGTGAGTGTGTGAGTGAGTGAGTGAGTGAGAGAGTGAGAGCTTTTGACTAAACATTGTACATTACCTAAGTTGACTTCGCATGTCTACTTACACGATTCTTACAGGCAAATGATTAGGAAAGTTGCGAATTGCTCGTATTCAAACTTTCTCGAATTATTTTTCGTAATCAATCGCAACCATTCACCCATCCAACCTCCCTTCCTCCCTCCCTCCTTCCGTTCGTCCCTCCATCCAATCTGAGATAGACAAGTTTTGTGAGCAGTCCAGTTACGTTGGAACGTAAACAGGAAGTTATCAAACTTAAAGACGTGTACACTATGTTCAATACGTTTCCAACATTAACGTGTGGCTAGAAATGACTTTTTTCATTGACTTGCGTATGCAATGGGGCGATGGCCTCAGTGAAACAGTTCAACTTCAGACAGCCAGTGTACCAGTCAGTCACCTCGCCATCCATCTACCCCTCCCTTCCTCCTCGCCCCATGATGATTGTCTTTGTAAATAATTCCAGGTAGCATTGAAACGCACTTTTAGGATCCACTCTCTTTTAGACAACCTCAGGTTACAACGATCACAAACATTTCATTTACCTCCTATAAGACTGCAGAATGACGGGCTATTTAATCTCTCATATTTTCAAAAATAAATATTTTCAAGTAATTTTAAAATATATGAAAATGTTGTAATGGGCTTTCATACAGGCATATTTCAACACATACATAGCGGCGGATGAGCCTTTAGCGTTGACCAGTCTCAGTGGCGTTTCATAGAACTATGATATGCAATCCAAAGCAAGTCAAAAGGCAATTTCGGTGAGTTCATTGCTCTGTGATCATGTGCAACTTTCAGTCAGTAAGGTTTAGTTCAAACATTTTTTCTCCAAAATCCGACACTGTATAGATTTTTTGGTCCCAAGTTTGATACCAACACCTCTATGCTTCACGCCCTTTGGATAACTTGGGATTGCGTATCAATTGTCTGGAAAATCTGTGTCAGAATGTGTAGGCTAATTAATACCTTGCTGCAAAAGACCGTGTTAACATTGTGTTTCTAGACGACAAACAAATGCGCTCAAATGCATGCGCAAACGCGCACACATACTCGCACACGCGCACGCGCGCACGCGCACGTACGCACACAGAGTTAAGTATTTGCAAGCATCCATGTGTTGTGAAGGTTCCAGAACGAACGGGAACACAGTAGCACAATCGGACTGTTTACATCAGTCTCTCTGCTAATCATCTAACTCCCTTGCCTGGTCACGTGTTGAGTCGGGCTAATTTTGTCTTGGCTGTCATGTGACATCATTTGTGAAGCTTCGCGGCAGCGGAGCAGATCGTAGGCTGTTCGCGAAGTCTCTGGAACCTGTGTTAAGGGTATATAAGCGCGACAAAGCGACAGAGAGGGAGAACACTAGCAGAAACGACAGAGTTAAAGTGAGAGCTTAACTAGAAATAAACGAGTCGTCCTTTGTAAGGAGTGAGCCCTCTGTGGCACGGCGAGTAAAGTGATATTGTTTACTGATTTTCACCGCTCTGTATCGACCAGTGCGTGAATATAGATTTATCAAAAACGACCACGAGCGTTTGTGAACTTCGACTTCCCAGCGCAAGCTAAGAGAGCCCCCATAACACACAAAAAAGAGTGCAACACGTGAATGTACGTTGAGAGAGAGAGAGAGAGAGAGAGGGAGAGAGAGAGAGACAGAGAGAGACAGAGAGAGAGACAGACAGACAGACAGACAGACAGACAGACAGACAGACAGACAGACAGACAGACAGACAGACAGACAGACAGGCAGGCAGGCAGGCAGGAAGGCAGGCAGGCAGGCAGACAGACAGACAGACAGACAGACAGGCAGACAGACAGAAAGACAGACAGACAGACAGACAGCCCAGACAAAACAGATAGACCAGAGAGACCAGAAAGACCGAAAGACAGGCCGAAAGACAGTCGAAAGACAGACCGAAGACAGACTGACCGAAAGACGGACCGACCAAAAGACAGACTGACTGAAAGACAGACCAAACGAAAGACAGATCGACCGAAAGACAGACCGACCAAAAGACAGACAGACCGAATGAAAGACAGACTGAATGACAGAGAGACCGACCAAAAGACAGACAGACCGAATGAAAGACAGACTGAAAGACATAGAGACCGACTGAAAGAAAGACAGACCGAAAGACAGACAGACCGACCGAAAGACAGACAGACCGAAAAACAGACAGACCGACCGAAAGACAGAAAGATCAAAAGACACACAGAAAGAGCGAAAGACAGACAGAAAGAGCGAAGGACAGACAGAAAGACCTCATGATAGAATGAAAGACAGAAATACGGACAGAAATACCGAAAGACAGACGGAAAAACAGACATAAAGAGGGATAGACAGACAGACAGACAGACAGACAGACAGACAGACAGACAGACAGACAGACAGAAAGACAGACGTACAGGGGGACAGACAGACAGATAAAAAGACAAGTAGAAAAGAAGTACTGGAGACCTTTGTCCAACTTCAAAATTGTATTTCAGAGCTTTCGGGGCCAAGTAGGCTCCTTCTTCAGTGAAGTAAAAGGCTATGTGCGAACGAG
>JAWQFJ010020820.1:0-7500 GCA_034096865.1 Theodoxus fluviatilis | reverse complement strand
GAAGCAAAATATCAATATTTGCCTGTACATAAAAACTCTTTAAAAGTAGTGAAATATCTGTAGACAAGTGCAAAACTTTTCACATATTTAGTTTAGTACCCGATCAATTAAATGTCCGATGACATTTCTTGCAGTTTCTGTGAACGTCGCTCAAATGCATAAAAAATGAACATGGAAATATCTCGAGTCATCTTCGGCTCCTTTCCACCCATAAAATGCCTTAAATTTGGACCATGTACATATATGAGATGCCTTGCTAAATATTTTTGTTTAATGTCGTCATACACATGGCAAAAACATAAAAAGTGAGCTTCGTTCTCAGTTTCGTCACAAAATGGACAATTCATATCGGAGTTATTCTCCTTTCTTGACCTTGAATTTATGTTCAGGTCATTACATCCCAAACGGAAGCGAATATATACATCGCGGAATTTTTTTATGCTTATATGAGACAAGTATTGCTCACATTCAAAAGATGATTTAAAAAGTCTATAAAAACCGAATCTGTTACTTGTGTTCAGCTTTGCGTTCCATTCTTGCAGGTAGCAGTCCTGCAGTCTTTGTTTTAAAGACTTGAGAAAACTCTTCTCATTCAGTGTGCCACAGCTGTTCCAAATATACGTGAAACCTAGATTTGATAGACACATTTCTACTGATTTCACCCAGTTCATATCTGTAGGCATTTTAGAATTCAACAACATCATGTAGGATTGCTTGGGAATTCTGCTGTCTGACATTTTGCATAGTTTATGCCAGTATTTTACAGCCTGAAGTGTGGTGGTAATGAACAAGGGATATCTACCCAATTCCCCATAGCACATACTGTTGGGCGATTTCAGATCAACCCCAAGAAAGCGCTTACACGCAAACATATGCGTATATGGGGAAGGTCGTGAGAAACTCTACGAATGCAGCATAGAGTTTCCCTCGACCTTCCCCATATACGTGTTTTACAGCTATAGAGTACAGCGTGAATATGTGGTCGATCGTGGAATGGTTTGTACGAAAACCGGCTTGCTCGAAACTGAATTTGTTTTCTTCTTCAGCCCAAAATCGCAAGCGGTTGGTCAGGATGGACATGAAAAGCTTACTAACGTTACTCATTAAAGAAATGCCCCTATAATGTTTCGGATTCAGGCTGCCTCCCGACTTGAAAATGGGAACGATCAGAGCGACACCAACTCCGTGGAAAACATTGCCTTTCGTACATTGCTGAGAATAGCTTGGTAAGGAATGGGATAATGTAACTGCTAGAGAGTTTCAAATAGTCTCCAGGGATTTCATCTAATCCTGGAGCTTTGCCAGTGCTCATCTTTGCCAGTGCAATTTTGACCTCATCTTCAGTGATGGGAGCGTCCAGTTCATCATGCGAAATGTGTGTACTCTCCTCAGACATTTCACCAGTACAGAGGTTGCGGTTTAATAAATCCTGGAAGTGACTACGCCACAGCTGAATATCAATTAGCGGCTGCTTTCGTCTCTGACTGGTCGCTCTCCTAACCAAAGACCAGAACTGAGAGGCGTTATTGACACTTTTAATGAGAGTTTCGCACGATGTTCTATAGTGCTCCCGTTCCTTATGTCTAATCAGTTTTTTATATTCATTTCTGTACTGAACATATAGGTCCCTGGATGCTTTAAAATCATATTTTCTAAAATGCCGGAGAGCGTCTTTTACTTTCCACCTGGCATGTCGGCACTCCAAGTCAAACCACTCGGAATAGTTATTGCTATCTGGTATCTTCAAGGGTACATGCGGTACATGCACCTAGCGTTGGACAACAAGGTTTGAACAAACAAGTCTAGCGCAAAATCCATGTTTGTCTCTATCATTCTCGATGCTTCGCTTATAGTGTCCTTGAAGGCAGTTGATTCAATGTTGGTTTTGACCTCTTGAACTTTTTCGGAGTCCCATATGAACTTTGATACATATTTCTTAGGAGACCGCTCTCTGGCAGGTAGGTGAGAAAGAAGAGAAAGAGAAAGAGAGAGAGAGAGAAAGAAGAGAGAGAGAAAGAAGAGAGAGAAAGAGAGAGAGAGAGAAAGAGAGAGAGAGAGAGAGAGAGAGAGAGTAGGGGGAGCTGTAAAAAATAATGTGTTTTTTGTTGTTGAGAATAACTGGAAAATGAACAAAATCAGAACCCTCTTTTTATTGAAAGAACTAATTGTCACAAAACCGTACTATATCACACTACAATTTTCAATAAGGTACAATAAAGTTCAAACAATTTTATCCTTGTTGAAACTGGAAGGAAATAATTTGCGAAACGAATATTTAAGAAACATCTAGTGGCGATCTCGCCTCTATTTTTGCAATATCTTCTAAAATGTCTGAACATGCTATCAAGGCCGAGGTTCTATTTGAAAAACGATGAGGTTGCAGTGCATTATCAATTCAAGAGCCTGTGTAATGATGCCTCAATAGTTGCACATAATTTGATGACGCTTCAGTACAAAACGAACACGACGCGGGACTCTAAAGACAACATTTGTGGAGATACTTCACGCCAGTCGTGCCTGAAGCCAGCAGAAAAACGACTTTCACGTGCATGAAAGAAGGGAAAGATTACAGCACGTGCTGATCGTGCAGCAGTGTGAGTTTTCCTGTCTTCAGGTCTCACTTCAAAGAGGTGGGCTTCAAATCGAGTCATAACTCTCTGAGATTGCTTCGGTAAGGGACAATTGGAATAAACAGGTACGTTTTCCTTCAGTTTTTAGTGTGTGATGTCATCTATTTTGGTTCGATACTAGGCTTGTTGATTGTACCGAAACACGTTTGAGAGTACTTTGAGAAGTTACTTCCATTGACTAAATTCTGAAAGTTGCAAGTTGACAAGGAGCTTGAGCATTAATGCCTTTGGGATCTGTGCATACTTCCAGGAAACGTATGTCTTGCTACGGCCTTTCAGTCATGGTAGGCTATGTAAGGCCAGTTATCGCAAAATCACTACAACCAGTGAAGAGTAAGAACAGATCAAATCCCAACTTCCTCAGCTATTCGCATTTCAACGAATAGCGTGGAGAGGCTCGGTAGGTGTGTTCTTACACCCAACCAACAGAGGGATTGACACACATTTTAATGAAAACTATTTAAATGAAATCATAGAGATTTAGAGTTGGAGTTGAAAAGCCACTGGAAGATCGATCATTCAGAATCAAGTGCATTCCCTCAAAAGAATCTAAGATTAAGTAGCAGAAGTGATAACTGACAAGAGAACGGTTGACCAGCATGCAAATTCGTGAAGAGGAGGTGATGGTGACGATGAAGACGACGATAATGACGACAACTAGTGTTTAAGACCTATCAGCTTCCCCAGACAATGTAAGACTACTATCACGAAACGCTCTAGAGAGGTCCAGAGTAAGAACAACTTCAATCTATATTTCCACAATTATGCGTCTTTCAAAAAGTATAGAGGCTTGGTGACTCTTATCCTTCCCCCAACCATAGGGGGATTGTGGACTGTCAAACATTTTTGTATGTGAAAGCTTTATGCAAATGAAACCAAACGATGGATGCATGATTGGCCAGAAAGCATTCTGAGAGCGCAAACCTCCGCCAACGGCGCCACCATTTCTCTTCCACGACATACTATTCCAGCAGCATGCTCTGCTAGCCAGGCCTGCTGCTGGAGGCCTCGAGTGTGGAACGAATACGTTCCACTAGTTTGACGTCATCTTCGTAATACACGAGAAAATCTCTTTATGGTTGTATTTCCAAAACAAGGCAACGGATAACCTTTTCTTTAATTCTCGGGTAAAACCCCGACCTTGCACCCAATTTTTATTGGAACCTGTTTTGAACTTTTGGGGTTATTCTGCCGAATTATAAACCAACGAACTAGGTAGCGACAGTAGCAGACGACTGCTTCTTGCTCGCCCTGTTGCATTATGGTCGTGATCTCGCACGAGGCTAGTGGAAGGTTAAAAATACACTGTGAGGGCTTCTCTATGCTGGGCTGACGATCCCGGGGGGATACGATTTATGTTTCGGGTTGCAACTCAAAAACAAGATAACGGAAGAATTTTTTTAATTGGGCGAAACCCTGACCTTGCACCAGATTTCATCAGAATCCGCGTTGAACTTTTTGAGTTATTTTTTTTCCACATAACGAACTAACAAATGAACAAACAAGAGAACTAATCTATGCAAAAACATTACCTCCTTTGCAGACGTAGTCGTGTAAACATGTTTAGTTTTATGCACATTGGCTCATCTAACTATCGGATGTTCTCTTTTTGGTGTGCACAAGCTTCCGGAATATAGATTTCAACTCCCCTGCAAGATGCAGCGAGGAAAACAGCTGAGGGCAGACGCAAGACTGCAGCAGCAGCTTCTGCAGCTGCAGAGAATGCGTGTCTGCAAACGACGCCAGCAGAGTCAGCAGCATCACCAGCAGAGGGACACGCTGCGAGGCATGCAGGAGAATCTACGAGACTTGCAGGACAGTGTACAATGCATCAGACACAGTGTGCAAGTGATGCAGCTGCAGCAGCTGGTGCAGCAAGGCAGACAAGAGAACGTGCATGATAAGATGAGAACCATTCAGCTCGTGATTCAAAATGTGCAGCAGAATGTTCATGGTCTGCAAAAGACGTTCCAGAGTGTTAAACAGAATCTGACATGCTTTCAGCAGAATCTCCTAGACATGACTCACAGAGTACAAAGTTTGCCTCGTGATCTACTCCATGATTTCCCCGATGACCAGCCAGATGAGGTAGACGAGTGACTTCCAGAGAAGTGAACATACTGCATCAGTGAATTCTGAAGGGGATTCTGAACATCGTTTTCCTCATCGTTACTTAGTGTGGGGATGGGACTTTCTGGAGAAATATTTGCAGTATTCACCTGTGTTGCTCCTGGATTCAAAAGGTGATAACGAAATCTGCCAGACAGATACTTGACTGTTTGAAAACTTTCTCCCGTTTGACTTGTTGATGCAATGTTTTCTTATTTTTCAAAGAATGAGTCGATGTCAGCGCCCAAAGCCAAATTTCAGGAACAAAATGAGCTTAAAGGAATGTTTTCATGCATGGCTAGCAAAGAAGATAATGTTTGAAGAGTTCTTGCATGCTGGATTTGTATATATTTAATGTAAGATAATATTTCGACATTTCTAAATGAACGAAACTGTTTCCTCCTCTTGGCTCAGTTTGTGACGAGTCAAATTTTCCGTTGAATGGTAACTTGAAGAGCAGATGGCAATTACCAGTGCAAATTGCTTTTCAAAATGCCGAAATGAGATTTTCTTTATAGCTTTTCGGCTCTTTTCATGTAAAAGCTTACTGCATGTAACTACTTTATTGTAAAATAGAAATATGTTTATATGTTGTATGCAGTCACAATTCAAAACATGTTTCCTCGTTCACATCTTATTGAAATACGAGCAGTCAACAATCAAACGTATGAACTGATCACAAATTTAAGATTAGAGCTGCTAGAGTTTAGGCTTGCAAAAAAAAAAAACGATGAGATAATGTTTTTTAATGAACAACTATGCGAAATTCAAGAATTGCTTCCTCCATAATGTGGATAAAATTTAATATCACCTGTAAGTTTTAATACTTTATGGATATCTTCACTTTTAGCTTGCATTTGGATTGTCTCTTTGTAATCACACAACAATAGTCCCGTGTTTGAGGAATTGCCTTCAAATCCTTCGTTTGGTGATGCAAAACTTTTAACTGCGTCTTTTATTACTGATGCTTCATATCACCACTTGTATACACTTCAGAGAGAAAAATATGTGCATGAATTTTAATGAACAAAAGTTTTGCATTCTGCAGTGCTGTTGTTAATTCTGAAAAAAGTGTTTGTTTGTTTGGTTTGTTTGTTTGTTTGGTTTGAGTCATATCTGAGTCATATCTGGGCTATCTTTGAATGTTTATCACATCAGCTGCTATGGGGTTTACATTATTTTACTGAACATGAAAAACTGTACAGATATGTCATGCACCAGCATTTTCAGTCAGTCTTTTTTGCATGAAATGTTGAGATTTATCCAAATATGTCATCAGGCCTCTGCGGATTTGCAGGTGCATCATTGCTGGTGCTTTTTAGTGGGCTGAATGGCTACATGATCTCTTGTCTTGCAACTTTCCACTTAATGCTCATCACTTCATAGTCTTTTCTTAGGCTTTTCTTTCTTTCTCTCCCCATGAACCTGAAAATGGCTTCATTTGGTGTCATCTGTAAACAATATTCTCAACGCCGTTTTTTGTTTTATTAAACATTATATGAATTTATATCTAAGAAGATTGTTGTTTAATCTAATCGTAGGCATAATAAGAGGTACAGATGCGAAAGGTATCTGCCAAAATTTTTAGAACAGTGCAGGAAAGGAATCTGTCATAGAACCAGACCTCCATGAATGCATGAGCTGAAGCGCAGACGGGTGATGGCACTTCCGACTACACTGAAGCATGCGCCCTCTACACTACCGTAGGCCTCCTGTGGACTGGGCTCCCTGTGGGTTGGGGGTCAGAATAGACCCCCCTTGTGGGTTGGGGGTCAGAACAGACCCCCCTGTGGGTTGGGGGTCAGAATAGACCACCCTTGTGGGTTGGGGGTCAGAACAGACCCCCCTGTGGGTTGGGGGTCAGAACAGACCCCCTTGTGGGTTGGGGGTCAGAACAGCCCCCCCTGTGGTTTGGGGGTCAGAACAGACCCCCCTGTGGGTTGGGGGTCAGAACAGACCCCCCTGTGGGTTGGGGGTCAGAATGGACCCACCGCGTCTCGCTACGCGATTTGTAATAGGCGACTAACGAGGCACATCGAGACTTGATTTGCGCTTACTCTAAACAGTTCCAGTGATCGTGCTCAGTGACCTGGGGGCAAGAATTAACTCACCGCGTCTTCCTACGTGATTAATAAATGCAAATTACTAGAGAAATCGAGTAGTCTTGCCATTATTCTAACCAGCATGTGTCTTCATTAACCAATGGCACAGAGAACCTTCAAGAGTGGTAGGCCGTAAAACTTCATTCATTCCTACATTCGGTCTTTCATTCATTTATCCATGCATCCATGCACCCATCCATCATCCATCTATCCATCCATACCTCCATCCATCATCCATCCATCCATCCATCGTCGATCCGTCTCCATCCATTCTTTTCTTCATTCGTTGGTTGGTTCGTGCGTGCGCACGTTCGTGCGTTCGTTCGTTCGTGCGTTCATGTTTTCGCGATCGTGCGTTCGTGCGTTCGTTCGTTCGTGCGTTCATGTTTTCGCGATCGTTCGGGCGTGCGATCGTGTGTGGCTGCGCTAGCGCGTGCGTGCGAGCGTTCGTAGATGCTCGCATTCGTGAGTGCGTGCGTGCGATCGTGCGTGCGTGCGTTCGTAAGTTCGTGTGTGCGTTCGTTCGTACGTTCGTGTGTGCGTTCATGCGTGCGTGCATGCGTTTGTGCGTTTCTGCGTGCGTTCGTGTGCTCGTGCGTACGTGCAAGCATGCGTGAGTTTGTGTGTGCGTTAGTGCATTCCTGCGTGCGTTCGTGCCT
>JAWQFJ010020819.1:45000-74178 GCA_034096865.1 Theodoxus fluviatilis | reverse complement strand
ATGTGACCCTCCATCACAAAATGAGTCACTCGTTGCATTTTGAACATTTTGATCAGCTTTTCCTTGCTGTACAAGTCGGCAGAACTAGATCGAGAATCCATACTGGGACACTCTAGCTGTCTTTGGTGCGCGACAGAGTAAGCTCAGCAGTAGAGAGCAAATTCAAAATGGCATATGGTATTTGCTTAAACAGTCTTTTTCGGGCCCAGTTTTAGTGCAATTAGAGACTATAGCGTTTTCGGAACTGTCATGGTACACGTCATGATTAGTGGAATTTGAGAACACCAATCAACCACTTATATACATGTAGAGACTATGGAGGATTATCTTCACACTTGAAATTCAACTTTGATTGTTGCGCAATCCAAAATGTAAATTCAGAATGGTAAATTGATTAGCTAAATTCGCACGCACGCACGCACGCACGCACACACTCACACACACACACACACACACACACACACACACACACACACACGTTTCTTGTCTCTTTATTTGTTATTTTCTGTGTCTACCTGCCTGCAAATATCTAAGAGCTAAGTCCATTTCTCAAGTAGAAGCCTGGTAGGGGCCTACTCGGATGGCCATAAATCTGTTGCTATTTGTCCTATTCGTAAAGTCCTGTCGATGCAAGAGTTCTCATAGCTTTCGCCGGGAAGACGAAGTAATTAAAAAAATCCAGTGGTTGTTGAAAAAACACAACTTTATTCACGCACTGGTCGATTCACAGTAACAAAATCCCTAATCAGCATAACTATAAACGCACTCCACTCTCAGGACTCGATCCCGTGAGAACAAAATCTCTCTCTCTCTCTCTCTCTCTCTCTCTCTCTCTCTCTCTCTCTCTCTCTCTCTCTCTCTCTCTCTCTCTCTCTCTCTCCTCTCTCTCTCTCTCTCTCTCTCTCTCTCTCTCTCTCTCTCTCTCTCTCTCTCTCTCTCTCTCTCTCTCTCTCTCGTCGCGTTATCTCTTGTCTCCATATCTGACGCGTGTACTTTCTGGTGTACACCTCACTCTATGGCATGAAAACCCGCAGAGGACTCAATCACTCCTTCTGGAGGACTTTTCGCACTCACTTTATTTATCTTCTCGGGCTCTCACCTTTTCTGTCGCACGCGCTCTCTCATGCCGCCCCGCCTTATAGTACTTATATACACATTTTGGAGGCTTTCCAGAATAATCGAGAACAACAAGAATAGAGTAGAATGCACTCCATTGTCTGGAGGCTGCGTGAAAAGACGTCACGCGGCAATTCAAAGGGCGACCGCCCCCTGGCTACGTCACATAACCAGGCAACAGAACCGCCGAGGAGGATTCGTCAAAGCTGAAAACCGCTACGACATTCTAGCACGTTCCAGCACCTTCACAACACATACACATCTGAAGGCAAGAGAGCTCAACAGTGTGACGATAAATGGAAGTCCGGAATGAGAGACCACTAGGAAGAACTGTTCTTGTAAATGGGGAGAGGTGTACATGTGCACGTGATTCTGTGTCCTCATTTTCGCGTTGCCGACATTTTTCGAATCTCTCCACTGCTCAACTGAAAACCCCCCACATACAAACAAATAACATAATTATAAACTTTCTTGCGGAATAGGAAGGACACGAAATTCTTTGTGCATGATTCGGGTAATGAGAGGATAGTAACGAGAAAGGAGGAAGATGCGAGGATGGAAGAAATGCTTCATTCTATGAGTAGAGTGTGAAAGCTCTGTAACACTCTGAGATCAAGGTTGACTGGAAAAGGGCAACAGACATAATGTAGGGGAAAGATCGATCGCCGGATTTCCGCAGACAAAACATTAAATGTCCGCAAGGATAGCATGGAGATGTCGGGACCCCAGGGGTTTCGGGCGTAGTTTACTCTCTTGAGCAGCAGTGAGTATGACTGTCGCTCATTCCCTGAGTCGAGGGCACCAGCAAGGCCGGTCTAGGAGGTGTAGAGGAAAAAGGACGAGAAATGACTTAGGGGAAAGCGGGGCATTAGTGACCGGAGGTATTACTGACCCTGGGCTCACCTGGTCCCGGGGAAAGGTCGACTGTCCGCGTCACCTTGTTTCTTCGTCTCCGTTCTGCGACCTGTCGCAGAAGGCCGCCATGTGACAGTGGTGGACAGCTGTAGCTGTTGTGCTGGTGTGAGAGTGACAGTGGTGGACAGTTGTAGTTGTTGTGCTGGCGTGAGAGTGACAGTTGTGGACAACCGTAGTTGTTGTGCTGGCGTGAGAGTGACAGTTGTGGACAACCGTAGTTGTTGTGCTGGCGTGATTTGACAGTTGTGGACAACCGTAGTTTGTTGTGCTTGCGATTTTTGATAGTTGTGGAAAACCGTAGTTTGTTGTGCTTGCGTGTTTTGACAGTTGTGGGCAACCGGGGGTTTTGTTGTACTTGTGTGGGGATGGTGGTGTTGCGGCTAAGGCTGCACCGTGAGAGCCACGGCAACCGTTAAGGTTTTGTTGGGTTGGGATGGGAATGCATTTTCACCTGTGTTTAGTTTGAGGTGTGTGGCGTAGCATTGTTTCATCTTTCATCGCTTGGTTGCATAACTTGTAGGTCATCAATCATCTATCGTCATTATCATCATTCACTTTCACATCCTTCTACTTCATTCTGCGGCATTGGCCGGGGAGTGAACAAATCTTTGTTATCCAATAGTAGTCTTTGAGTTCCTGACTCCCTCTGCATGAGAGGTTAAGGTCCCACCTAGCAGATGTGTGGGCTAGACACTGACCATTCAGAAAAAAATACGAGATGATATGTATTCCTGGCAGCTATGTTGCATTTCTGTGTTGGTCAGTCTGTGAGAAGGTTACTGATTGGTTTCCACATCACGAGCTAAAGGGTTGCCTCCGAGATTCAAGGCTACGTAACTTCGAAGTTGAGTTGTGCAAACCTTCACGCGCTGTTCTCGGCAAACTTACCATGCACCGCCCACGAAAGCTTTTGACTACGTGACTGTATTGCCATCCAACAACTTCCCGTGTCTTCAGGGGTGCATTATTTTGACAAAGGAGCATATGCTGAGTACACCTTTAAAAAGAGTTGAGGTAATTGTGTATGGTACTGGACATTCTTCCAGCGAGACTTGTTCTGCAATTTCTTATGCTTTGCCCAGTGCTTCTCGCTCTGGCCACCTTTTGCGGAACTGCACGTGGTACCACTTGGTCAGACATGAACTCGCATTATTTATGCAGTTACTGACAACATGAGATCGGAATTTTGATTTCTATCTCATTTAATTGTGAAGTGCATGTACATGTACGTAATATTTTTTCCCTTCTACTCCACATACATGTGGTTACAATAATGTCCCATATGGCGATCACTAATGCCCCGAAAGTGGGAGCATTAGTGACTTTTGTACATCAACAACAACAAGAAAAACAACAACAACAAAATATAAACTTTTGCCCCAGAAACGTTGTAGTCAGTATAAAGGCATTAAGTAAAAGGATGCACATGAATGCTGTGTTCACTCTAGCATGTATTATATTTAGAAAATTAACAAAAGGCGGTCACTAATTCCCCGCTTTCCCCTTATGATCATTCTGTCACGTGATGAAGATCACAAAATCTTGTCACTTAGGCACTAGTTTTTGGCATTTGACGCCTCTTTTGAAATTAGTGTGACCGTACTGAACCAACGGGACCCTAGAGATCACGACCATTTTGTGCAAAACTACGTGAAATGTAGCGTCACATGTGTTCGAGAACTGCGTCACAAATGTTTTTTTTTCATGTCGACACATCGCTCAGTTCCCACGTAGGCCTATTTGAATGTGCACAAATACGAATGAAATGGTGCTGCAAGAATCGACCCGGGGGTTTGGGGATACAGAGTCATCCATACACACGTTCCCCCTGTGGGTTGGGGGTCAGAATAGACCCACGGCGTCTCCCTACGCGATTCGTAAGAGGTGAATACATAGGGACATCGTGACTTGACTTGCGCATGTATTCTAGTGATTCTCGTGCTGGCCTTACATAGCCTACAGAGGCTGATAGGTCGTAAAACTCCGTCCGTCCGTCCGTCTGTCCGTCCGTCCGTCCGTCCATGCGCGAGTTGTCCCTCGTCAAGAAAACGCTTTTGTCACTATGACGCCCACATTGCGCAGGGAATCCGACACAGCCAGACACGAGACCGTTGACACGTGGTCAAACAAAGAGGTGAAAGGCCGGTCGGTGTCAGACTATAATTCTTGAACAACAAGAGGAGGGTGACCAATGAAGTCTGGCGGTACTTCGTAGTCTAGGTCTGACTAGGCCCGAAGAAGGAGCTTGGTTCCGAAAGCTTGCCTTGACTACGAAGTACCGATAGACTTATTTGTGATCTTCCATCACAAAATGAGTCACTCGTTGCATTTTGAACATTTTGATATCTGTATGTTTTTAAAAAGAGCACACAACAAGCTTCTCAATGGTGTAATAATTACGAACATATGACTACCCTACACGATTTCACATAACTTTGAAGATCGACACCCTAAAAATACGCTTTTTGAGAAAAACGCGTTTTAAGTTTACATACATTATTCCCCCGTTTTCGCTAGCAACCCTTATTCTAGACTCATGCAATTTGCCACAGAGATTAAGCAGTGGTTTCTGGCTTTGGTTGGCAGCCTAGGGTATTCCCCCGTCGATGTGTTGCAGTGGTGACCAATGGTCATAGATCTACGTCAGTATCAGAGAACGATAGACTTTCACCCACTTCTAAGTAAAACATTTTCGTTGTCCTTGACTGAATTCAGCAGTGCCCGTGTGCAAAATCCTGCGATATGCCGTGTGAAGCATCTTAATAAAGAATGTTTTCGATTTGAAAAAGTACGGTAGCCTATCTGCTAGACTTGTCGTTTAACTTCATATACATGCACTTTCACCTGTGAACTACTCATTTTTAGTTAGTTTTGTTTACACCTATACGGAAATAAGTTTTATCTTGACATTTTGCAGACGTTATCTTAATAAATCTACACTGCCATCCAATGGGTCTCTCTGGCATGGGCTGGACTCTCTCAAACAATCAGAGAACGTGTTAAGCTCTCGAGAAGTTGACGTGATTTAGTGACTGAAAATGCATGGTCAGTCAGACGTAGCTCCCAGTGAGGTATACCTAGCACTTGAAGGGAGCAACACTTGCACTTCACCGTGTCCCACGTGTCAATGAACAAAAAGAGGAGTGTGACCAAATTATTGACAATGCACTATTCCCAAGGCGTAGACCACTTATTGATTTAGTTGATTTAATTCAACCGGTAATTGCTTCTCATTTCAGCGCAGTTAATTAAATCTTACGCTTCGGTTCTTTATTAGCATGTCTCCCTACGCGAGGTGAATAAATAGGGACATCGTGACTTGACTTGCGCATGTATTCTAGTGATTCTCGTGCTTAATGGCCTTATATAGCCTACAGAGGCTGATAGGTCGTAAAACTCCGTCCGTCCGTCCGTCCGTCCGTCCGTCCATGCGCGAGTTGTCTCTCGTCAAGAAAACGCTTTTGTCACTATAGGACATTCTCACTTCTGAAACAGAAATTCAGACCGAGTTTCGTCCCTTTACTTCAACTAGTTCCGGTAGATTGGTAAAAATAGAAGCTGATGGGATGATCGTTAGATCGTGGCAAAAGGATTACATTAAAGCATGCAAAAAGATTAATTAGATTAAAAACTAATCGAAAATAGTCATATTAGACTGTTTTAACGTATACTTTCTGCACAAAACCCACAGAAGATAAGTAAACAAACCTCACCGTACGTACCGAGCTGGCTAGCAGACGAACGCGATCGAACCGTAGTCACTACGCCAGCTGACAATCGAGCTAGTGTGATATAATGTTTCATGTAAAGCTCGAATGAGTAGCAGCAGATAACTGTTTAGTTCTGACTTGAATTGACAATTTCGTTTCCCAGGTCTGGCGAGGACGGAAAATTCACTATCATCGAGTCGATGAGTGATGAACTTGCCCGCACTTGGCGTAATGCATAACTTCACGTAGTTCGGCTTGTGGAGATGATATTAACCGTAGATTTTAGTTGTGCGGGGTAGACCACCCGCCAAAAATTTTGAATAGTGCTTAGTAATTATTGTCGGATCAGATAGCGAAACGATCACAAACAACTTAAACGAGCTTGGGAGCAGCGCTTACATTTGATTCATCATCTGCAGTCGAACTCGATCAATCGGGGTTGGCTCTCTATTGCGGAGGGCCGATATATATTGCGGGATTAAAAAAAAAAAAGTTCTTGAGACAATTATGATTCTTTTGTCCTAAAACGCCTTAAAAAAACCATAAAATTTGTGTTACTTTATTTGGAGTCTAGGAGATACCGTACTTTTTCAAATCGAAAGCATGCTTTATTAAGATGCTTCACACGGCATATCGCAGGATTTTGCACACGGGCACTGCTGAATTCAGTCAAGGACAACGGAAATGTTTTACTTAGAAGTGGGAGAAAGCATAGCCTATCTTGCTCTGATACTGACGTAGATCTATGACCATTGGTGACTCTCTATCGCTAAATGAGTCGGTTGCGCAGTCGAGTCTTTTTGCACAAACCGCCCACACAGGAGGTGGGGGTTGTAGTGGTCGACTTCGAGATTTTGGGGTTGTTTGCTTCTCTAGTCCCTTCTTCATTGTATGAGTAAGTTTCGTGTTTGAAATCAACATGTAAGAGTATGCTTTATGATGTTTTTTGAGTGTGGTGGTAAATCATAAATTACAAGAAAACGTCGCGAACCGATCGTCAACATCAAGCATTTTCTCAAAGTTTCGTAGCCACCACTGCAACAGATCGACGGGGGAATACTCTAGGCTGCCAACCAAAGCCAGAAACCCCTGCTTCATCTCTGTGGCAAATTGCATGAGTCTAGAATAAGGGTTGCTAGGGAAAAAGGGGGAATAATGTATGTAAACTTAAAACGCGTTTTTCTCAAAAAGCGTGTTTTTAGGGTGTCGATCTTCAAAGTTATGTGAAATCGTGTAGTGTAGTCATATGTTCATGATTATTGCACCATTGAGAAGCTTGTTGTGTGCTCTTTTTGAAAACATACATATATCAAACTGTTTAAAATACAGCGAGTGACTCATTCTGTGATCGAGGGTCCCATATGGTACTGACTATGCACTATTCCCAAGGCGTAGACCACTTCTCATTGATTTAGTTGATTTAATTCAACCGGTAATTGCTTCTCATTTCAGCGCAGGTAATTAAATCTTACGCTTCGGTTCTTTATTAGCATGCACACAAAACAACCTTTGATGCGTTCTCGTCACACGTGTGCGAGAACTGCGTCGCAAATGTTTTTTCATGTCGACACACCGCTCAGTGCCCAAGTAGGCCTACTTGCATGTGCAAAAATGAGCTCCGTCGACATCGAGTCAAACAGAGTTATCTTTTCCTACTTGTGGGCAAACAGTACTATGGCTTCGTCATATGTTGAACGTTTACCAGCAGACGCAAAAAAGCGGTACTACGAGAAGATTGTTGACGTTGATAGGTTAGATCCGTATCAAATACCAAACAGTTCGTGGTCTGTCGACAAAAACCAGCTGCCGGATATAAACCACGCCAGGATTGTGCAATATTTTGTGCTGGGCTAAAGTGCGTACACGTGCGAAGATTTCGCAGCCTACAACTTCGTCTGTGGTTGGGTGTGTAAATACTAAAGTATCCCATAGGAACAAGTGAAACTTGCTCATTGATTGAGTGGTTGTGGTGGAGTTAACTTTACCGATGTGGTGTTTCGGACAGTCCTACAATGCAGTTGCTTGTTTGGAAATACATGAGCTGGGGAATACAGCTTCGATCAGCTCTGAGGTCTGAGACAAATTTGTTGTGTGCTAGAAAAAGCATGGAGGGGTTGGGGGGTGGGTTAGTTCAAGTTCAGTGTTTGGCCTCTTTAGTTGAATGTTTAATGTAAATGTGTCCAAAAAGTTTGTGTTCATATTCTCTTAAACCATCTGCCAAAGAATTGGAAACAATTTGTGTTGGCAATGTCACATTTTCTTTATGTTAATAGATTCAACATTTTGAAACAAAAGATGTGCTCAGCCATGAGACAAGATAGCGGCTGGTGTACAACATTTTTATTTCCACTTTTACATTCACAAACCCCTTCCACATGCACATTGACAGTCTTGACAGTGCACAAGGTAAACACATTTTGAATAAAGAGCACATTTTTTCCACAACAACACAACTAAAGCACAAGATCAATGCACTATGACAAAGCTGTAACTGTTTTGCCTGTTCATGTTTTGGTAAAGCGATCTACCAAAGGCCACCTGTTCAGGTGTACCGAATTGTCTGTCACGCAGCCAGTGAAACCCAACACAGCTCTACACAATTCCATCACAGATGTTTACCAGAGCACACGAGATGGTGACACTTTTGTTCAAAGTAGTAACCTGTTCACCTTCTCTTGCGAACAACATTTCAGTTGGTATTACATTCCTCAGTATTGTGAATTTGCCACACAGCACACCAATAACTCTTTCTACATGAATTCGGAGATGAGCTAGATTTCGTGTAGATTCCACCTCCATAGCTGATAGCTGGCTTTTACCTCTTGTGAATGCCGGTATTTTTACCTCTGCACCTCGCATGCCCACCAGTTCTGAAATATCAAAACCTCTGTCAGCTAGAACTAAATCATTTTGCAGTAAGTTGTTCAAATATCCACATTCTCTTGTAATTGCTTTGTCACTTGTTCTGCCACCCCAACCCTCTGAGATAAATGAAATGTGACCATTCGGTGTAATTGAAATAAGGTATTTAATGGTGTTGTTGCCTTTGTAATGAGAACAAGTGAGCGCACTAGCATCAGAACTTGAAGGTCGCTCTATAAATACCTCGAAACAGTCAATGATGGACACAGTTTTGTTCCATGGATATACCTGAAACTGTAATGGAAGCCCTGCTCTGATTACGTTTGTATCCGGCCAGAACACTAAGGGTTTCAAGCAATAATACAAGATGTGTACTGTTTCATGAAACACCTTTGATGCAGTTGACCTAGCAATACTAAAAATGTATGCCAGATGTTGCAGTGGCGTATGTAAGCAAATGTGCATCAGTGTGAGCATCAAGGCTTGGAAGGGTTCCAGGGCCCGTCTTCTGTCTTTGGGCATTTGGTCTGAAATAAAAATAAATACAGCAACCAGTGTTACATAATTATGTATTCCAGTAAAGTATTTGACAGTAACATCTTGATCCTGCAAAGATTCCATTGTTATTTTCTTTTTTGCAAGCTCTTGTTTGAGCTGAACATTTTCAAGCAACAGTCCATTTAATTCTTCTCTCATCGTATTATCTTCTTCAAGTGTCAGGAAGCTCCTGTTGTTGTCAATGTCCGTTTGGCAGAATGTGCCACCGTGTCCGTCTATTTCGGGTTTTGGTGCTGTAAAGCTAGCACCTGCATCACTCTCAGTAGATTTACGTTTGTCCTTCTCTTGAGCTCGGCCTTTTCTTGCATTTAGTCTCTCATACCTTTCACCAAGCAACTTTTCTCCTCCAAGCAGCATATCTCCTCTCGTGTGGCCCAGTTTGAGCGCTGGCTTCCAGCTAGGGCTGGTCACATCACGAATGTAGGCTGGTGCTCCTGAAAAAGAGCAGAACATTTTACTCAGATTTATTTACATTCATTGTTAGCAAGGTTAAACATCAAATAAGAACTAAGATCTTGCGTTTTTCACGTAAAAAAACACACGAAATTACGTAAAAAATATTTATGTGAAAGGGTGTCAAAACGCAAAGAATCACGAGGAAAGCGTATGAAAACGTAAGAATAATTTAAGACAGGTTGTCATTACGCAAACTATTTTCAGTAAGACGTATCACCCAAAATGGTCTGAAATAAACTGTTTTGTAGTATCAAAAAGTCAAATCTTGGCCTTTCTTTCTCCCCTGTAATCTGTCCTGCATACTCTCTTTCCGTCTTTTCTAGTATTTGTTAAGTTACAAAACGCAAAACATACCAAATTCTCACCATTTACAAAGTGATCCGAACAAACACGTCGATCTGCCTTAGTGTCAAAAGTGAGTGACTTCAGGTTCAGTTGAGCAATCCACTCACGGCGCCTTTGAGTTGTGAGATCCAGCATTTCCTTGCCTTTTCGAGTTACAATACGCGGTATGACAAAAAAGCGTCGATCATTCTCGCTGTCATGCCTATTGTGGCAGTTCTTCACACAGCAGGCGATCACCATTGTAGAAACAACAAATTGTCTGGTCCAAAAACAGTCGTGTCTTTCACAGATTTTGTAAGCGACGCGCGTTTGCCCACAAGTAGGAAAAGATAACTCCCGTTTGACTCGATCTCGACGGAGCTCATACGAATGAAATGGTGCTGCAAGAATCGACCCGGGGGTTTGGGGATACAGATCATCCATGCACACGTTCCCCTTGTGGGTTGGGGGTCAGAATAGACCCGGTGTCGCAGGATATTTCGGAACCGGACAAATCGGAACCATTCCGATTTATCCTGGCCCTGGTGGCAGGATATTTCGGAACCATTCCGATTTATCCTGGCCCTGGTGGCAGGATTTTTCGGAACCACCAAGATATTTCGGAACCGTCTAGAAGGTCATTAGCCCACATTACTTTTTTACTTTACGACTTTTTCTAAACAGATTGTGAAGAGTTTCTCACACTTTGATGAGGTTGTGCAATAAATATCTTCTCACCTACCTGTTTATCTCCTTGTTTATGAATTACAAATTCACGCACAGAAGGCCCACACGGCTTCACTAATATTCTGTCTGCATCATTACGTGTCAAAATTCTATTCTCGCCTACCTGTTTATCTCCTTGTTTATAAATTACAAATAAAAAGTGTACAAAGTGTAAACTCTGGTTTGAAACCGTCTAGAAACTCAGAAAATCATACGAAAGCATCTAGAAGGTGGTTCCGAAATATCCTGGTGGTTCCCAAATATCCTGCCGCCAGGTGCGGGATAAATGGGAATGGTTCCGAAATATCCTAGGATTTTTGGGAACCGGTTCCGATTTATCCTGGTTCCGAAATATTCTACGACACCGGGTCAGAATAGGCCACGGCGTCTCCCTACGCGATTCGTAAGAGGTGAATAAATATGGACAAGTGACTTGACTTTCGCATGTATTCTAGTGATTCTCGTGCTTAATGGCCTTACATAGTCTACAGAGGCTGATAGGTCGCAAAACTCCGTCCGTCCGTCCGTCTGTCCGTCCGTCCGTCCGTCCATGCGCGAGTTGTCCCTCGTCAAGAAAACGCTTTTGTCACTATGACGCCCACATTGCGCAGGGAATCTGACACAGCCAGACACGAGACCGTTGACACGTGGTCAAACAAAGAGGTGAAGGGCCGGTGTCAGGCTATAATTCTTGAACAACAAGAGGAGGGTGACCAATTATGAAGTCTGGCTGTACTTGGTAGTCTAGGTCTGACTAGGCCCGAAGAAGGAGTTTGGTTCCGAAAGCTTGCCTTGACTACGAAGTACCGCCAGACTTATTTGGTCACACTCCTCTTTTACCTCTCTGGGAGCTACGTCTGACTGACCATGCGTTTTCAGTCACTAAATCACGTCAACTTCTCGAGAGCTTTACACGTCCTCTGATCGTTTGAGAGAGTCCAGCCCATGCCAGAGAGACCCATATTGGGTGGCATTGTAGATTTATTAGGATAACGTCTGGAAAATGACACGATAAAACTTATTTCCGTATAGGTATAATAAACCTAACTAAAAATGAGTAGTTCACAGGGGAAAGTGCATGTATATTATTATTAAGTTAAACGACAAGTCTAGGCTCTATAGCACTATAGCAGATACCGTACTTTTTCAAATCGAAAGCATGCTTTATTAAGATGCTTCACACGGTATATCGCAGGATTTTGCACACGGGCACTGCTGAATTCAGACAAGGACAACGAAAATCTTGTACTTAGAAGTGGGAGAAATCATATCGTTCTCTGATACTGATGTAGATCTATGACCTTAAATTTATTGGCCTTTTCAGGGGAGACAATTAAGTTGAGCTATGACAGTCAGCCTGAGTGCAGTCCCTTGAATTGCCAACATGGCTACGGAAGTTAGGCAGACGAGCGAAACCGAAGGTGTGCTTATGTCTTGGACCAATAGCTCTCTGAATGTGACCGAGCCTCAGTCGTTATCCTCCTGTAGCAGAATTTCATGCTCCTGCACACAGAAAAGTTTTGGACAGATGTGATGTTCTTGTGTTCCGGCACTGTTGCATTCGTTAAAACCGGCGACTTGACCACTTCTGCAAGTTCTGGTGTGGTGAAATTGACAACTTCGTTTCCGAAACATATCGTCTGCTTTGATCGATCGCTTATGGTTGGTTCGATGCAGAGGAGATGCGAAGGAACGGTCTGATGCGCTATTGCGATAATTAAAATTATTGTGTCTGCACGTGTTTCGTTGCTGATGAATTTTCTTATAATAGTTATATACATCCTTTTTCATGGTTCGCCCGGTTATCCCCGCGTAATATTTTGATGTTGACCTGTCTGTGTCTGCACATTCTATCTGTATCTTAGCCGCGATGTATCGTAGATCGAGACACGTAAAAGAGATATAATTATCATAAGGGTGCTTTTAAGAGATAGGTATCTTGTCCCACTTAGGTTACTGAAGCTGACAGCTTTCTCTGCAATGTTTTGACACCCCGTTATGACCATGCGCCATGTGTGGGCCAACTTATGGTGGACAATCTTTTTTTCATGGAATAATGCATGTTGACAAAATTATTGTTCTATATACATTGTTACAAAATAGCCAATATCCCTTGCTGTTGTGGTCGAATGTGCTCATCACTGTTTGCAAGGCACTTGCAGCAGATGTTTGATGGGATTATTATCTGTTTACAGACATAGAAACAGACTGCAATGCCCTGTTTGAGAAGTATACCATTGACGGCATTAGGACCTTGGAGAAGAAGACAAGGTAAAGCTGCTGGTTTTTAATTTTATGGAAGTTGAAGGACTGGGAATGAGTTATCGCAGTATAAATTTTAGTTAATGAAGAAAAAACAGCAACAAACTTATTCCATTGCATTGTCTTACAGATATGATTGTGTAATAGATTATGATAGCATGGTAACAATTAGAAACATTTTATATGAAGATTCTCTCATCACTAAGCGAAAGGTGCATTCATATCTCAGAATGTGGACAGACTGTTTGAATCTCGGGTTTGGCTTCTGATCCTAAACCTCTCAAGTAAGGAGTCCCTCAGGGCTCTGTTCTGGGTCCTCTGCTGTTTCTACTGTACACCCAACCACTCTCCAATGTAATTGAAAGTCATTCAGTCTCTCACAGTGAATTTGCTGATGATACACAGCTCTACAACTCCTCCCATCCCAGTCAAATCCACTCTCTTCTTTCTACCAGTGAACACTGTATCTCTGATGTGAAACGGTGGATGACCCGGAACAAGCTCCAACTCAATGACTCAAAAACTGAAGCACTCCTGGTGGGTGGCGGAGGGAAATCGGATCAGGCCCTCAAACTAACCATCGGTCACAGTGACATCGGCTTTTCTTAGTCTGTTAGAAATTTAGGCGTCATGTTTGATGATGATCTGTCAATGAGATACCATGTCAACAAAGTCTGTCAGTTAGCATATTATGAGCTAAGGAAAATTAGTACCATTCGTCATTATCTTTCTCAGCAGGCCACCAAAACGCTCATCACATCACTTGTTCTGTCTCGTCTCGACTATGGAAACTCTCTTATCGCTGGCATCCCCGACACTGCTTAACAAACTCCAGAAAGTTCAGAATTGTGCTGCTAGGCTAGTTTTTCGATGTCCCAAGCGTACCCATGTCTCATCACTCCTACATACACTTCACTGGCTCCCTATCTCTCAGAGGATAGATTATAAACTTGCTACTTTGTGCTTCAAGGCTATCGACAACACTGCACCACACGCTCTTACAGAAATTCTTGCAGTCTACACGCCCTCCAGATCTCTACGCTCAGCTGCTGACTCTAGAATGCTTAAGGTCCCCCGCCATAATAAGAACACTCAAGGACAGTGTGCCTTCTCCTATATTGGACCTGTAACCTGGAATAGTCTCCCTCTCTCAGACCGTCATTCTGACACTCTGCCCCAGTTCAAAAGTGCTCTAAAGACCCACCTCTTCCGATCCGCCTTTCCCGCTGAGCTGCTTTGCCTTACTTGACCTGGCCTGCAAGTGCTGTGTATATTGTATAGTTTGTTCTATTTGTTCTACTGGATCTTAGTTTTTGTTTTTTGTTTATGTGTGTAGTGTGTGAGTTTTTGTAGAAATGTGGTGTTGAGTGGTTGTATGAGTGTTGATTCTTTGGATTGTAAACGCCATGGGCTTGCCTGTCAAGGGAAGGTATGTGCGATGAATAAACTATTATATATCACAAATATTTTCATTTTTCAGGGCCAACATTGAAAAGAAGAAGGAGGATCTCAGGGTGATGGTTGGGTGAGTATTCACCTTTCTTGCCTGACAAACTGATACGTGGTTAAGGTAAAGATGCTAGCTTTTATATTGCAAATTTTACCCATGGTTGAATGCTCAGACTGCACACTTTTACCCCCTGGTCATCGGTCAACTCTTGTCATCAGTCACCACCATCTCATCTTGGGGAAGCATGCAATCAGGCTGCAGATGAACACGCCAAGGTTAACTTCCACAGTTTATTCCGACTTGCCCCTCACAGGTACTGGATAAAAGATAAACTGCTGGACTCCCAAAGAAGAGCTATGACCAACGTTTGCCGTCATTAAACCAGGGATTCTGATACCTTCCAGTGATGCTTTTGAAATTTTTTTGTTTAGTCTCACAGTTACTAGTGTAAAGGCCTTTGCTCCAGGATGCAGTTACGGAATCTGTGCAACTTCGCAGAACACACCCACTAGTGGTCATACATACACCCAAAGAGACATTTATCACACCAACCGACAGACTATTACTAGTCTTAGATCAGCTGATGAACCAACAAATGACAAAGCCAGTACTTAATAATACTCAGAGCAGCTGACCAGCACACTGTCCATACAACAGAAAGACTGTTTAAGAAAGAAGGAACTCACAGATGGACATTTATCCCGGAAGAACCAACCGTAAGGGGGCATTAGACTGGCTTCAGAGGAATAGAATAAAGTTGCATATGCATGAATTCTAACCTGTAAAGCGTGCTTGCTGATTGTTGCAGGTAAGAAGACGTGTATTTGGAACACTTGTATTTTGACAGGGAGCGGTACAGAGATCTGATTGATGCAGCAGATACCATCACTGACATGAAGAACAGTGCAGAAAATGTGAGTGGACGACATGATCTTTTATTTTAGAGTTTAACTTTTCATTGTTTCATCATATGCATTTAAAATACTGAAAAAAATCTGTGAAAATGAAACATGAAAGAAAATAATGGAATACTTTATTGGTAACTTTACTACATAATGGTCTCATTTATTTAGTGAAAAAATGCATCTCATTTTATTACAGCAATGAGAAATATTTTCAAACCAAATGCAGAGAAGGCCCAGCCTCTCTATACCCATGACACACATCAGCAGTCACATGCTTATTAAAGTCATCTCCATTACCTGCCTCAAAATATTGTTGAAGTATGAGTTCCTTAGTTTTCCACTGCTTTACTGCTCTATTTTGCCTTGGGCAAAGGCTGTTGTTATTTGTTGACTTCAGCCAAAAACCAAGGCTACAGCAAAATGTTGTTATGTTGTACTGTTATGTGGGGATTATCTTCAGCTGTGGTGAGCTCGAGACAGAGATCAAATCCCCTGAAGACGGAGTGTGGCTGCCTATATGGCGGGGTGTTCAAAAACAGTCACACACACAATCATCTCACCCACTTGGGTGATCCTGGGAGTGTTTAGCCCAGGTACGCAACAACAACAACAACAACAACAACTGCTCTATTGGAGAGAGACAGTACTGGATGAGTCATTTCTTTCCCTCTCCTTTCAGGTGATGAAGTCCATTTCCAAGATGGAGGACATGTGCAAGCAGCTGAAGCAGACTGTGATGATTAAAGGGGCCTCCTTCCACCACACCACGGCCAAGCCTGCCACCCTCAACAGGTAGGCATGCAGGCACAGATAGATGCAATGTCCTTTGCCAAGGAGACACATCATATGACTGATAAATACATAAGGCTATTTGAAGGCAGTTGGCCAAGCCTGATGCCCTCAATAGGTAGGGATAGAGGCACAGATAGATGCAATGTCTTTTCCCAAGGAAACTCATCATTTGACTGATAAATATATAAGACTATTTGAGGGCAGTTGGCCAAGCCTGCCGCCCTCAATAGGTAGGGATAGAGGCACAGATAGATGCAATGTCTTTTCCCAAGGAAACTCATCATTTGACTGATAAATATATAAGACTATTTGAGGGCAGTTGGCCAAGCCTGCCGCCCTCAACAGATAGGGACACATGCACAGATGAATGGAATGTCCTTTGTCAAGGAGACTCATCAGTTGATTGATATATGTGGCTGGTCCTCCCTAAATGAGTCCCCCTGTGGGTTCGGGGTAAGGATTGACCCACCGCGATTTGTAAGAGGCGAATAACTAGGGACACCCTGACTTGCTTTATGTTTACTCTAAACTGTTCTAGGGATTTTCGTGCTTACTGGCCTTACATAGCCTACAAAGGCTGACAGGCCGTTAAACTCCATCCATCTATCCCAAAATGAGTCAGGAGGTGATTTTCAGGTTTTTGTGTCATCATGAAAAACACAAAGTGCCTATCAACATGATACTAGCATTATTGTGATGTGTGCAGTGGTTGCAGAGTTATGACAATTTGAGTATGAATGTACCAGAAAAGAGCTTTTCAAGAAAATGGCTTTTCATGGTAGAGTTTTATTTTACATAGCAACTTCATGCTTATATTACTTATAATCAAGCTGTGTCAGTGAAATTTGCTCCCAAGCTGATTCTTACATACATCCCTCAACCACCAATGAAAATGAGCTGCATGTTTAGATGAGACCCTGTGTGACATTTAGCCATACCAAATACTTGACCGATCTGTTTGAGATTACAACAGCAGCAATGTAATGATGAAGTGGGGCGTTATGCGATCAGATGAAGGTTTTTTCCATGCTGAAATTGCAGTGTGTATCGAAAGAAGTAAAAAATAATCATTTAGCAGTAGATTTGACATCGGAAACTCTGGAAGTATAAGTAGGAATAGTTCAACTTTCTGAATCAAGTTAAATCTCAAATTTGGTAAAGTGACCCCAGTAGATGAATTTTCAGCCACATCTTAAATTAATTTGAACAAAGTATCCAGACAACTCACTTTGGAAGAGCTGATCACAAATATAAAGACTATTTGAGGGCAGTTGGCCAAGCTTGCTGCTCTCAACAGGCAGGGATGCATGCACTGACACATAAAATGCCCCTCGCTAAGGGCACTCCTAGGTTGACTGATAACTATAGAGAAACTGTATTTGAGGGCAGGCAGGTTCTAGTATTGGTCCCACTCTATGGAGACATTCTGCAGTAGAGCTGCCTCACGGCTAATGGTTATTAGATTGATACATTCATTTCTGTCCTTTCCTGGGTTTGAATGGGAGGCAGTGTGAGAATGGAGGGAATCAGGCACTGTCCTGAACCCGGGAATTAGATCTCAGCCAAGGAGTACTCTATCATAGGAGATGCACCACAGATTTCCAGCATCGGCTAGCAAAGGCCAGTCTTATCACTGGTACTACTTGTCTCGCGGCGACTGACCTGCGGATGAATCTTTGCGTAGTTGAAATCAGTATTTTCGATATTGATATGAAGTTTAAAGACCATTAAAACATGATTTTGAAAGACGTTTTATTATAATTTGTCACCTGTTTTGTTGATTTGATGATTTTGTTCGTTTAAAACGTGCACTCTGTTATGTAGCGCATGTATCAGGAACCGGAAGTAAGCATTATTGTTGATGGCTGAAGTTTGAATTGACTTGTTTAGATATTGCTTTCTATGGACTTATGGATACTTAAACAGTGTTTTTTTCGATGTTTTGATTCTGGGATGTTTGCTACAGATCTTATGTATGTTGTATGGCTAGAAAATGGTGAATAAGTAGGGTGTAACGGGAACTACAACAAGTGCCGTGATGCCGCCGAGAGAGACTTGGATTACTGTACTGCCTCCACGTAAATATTTTGTGTGTGTGTGTGTGTGTGTGTGTGTGTGTGTGTGTGTGTGTGTGTGTGTGTGTGTGTGTGTGTGTGAGAGAGAGAGAGAGAGAGAGACGAACGACCGAAGGGAGAGGATTGGGAGAGAGGAGAGAGAGAGAGAGAGAGAGAGAGAGAGAGAGAGAGAGAGAGAGAGAGAGAGAGAGAGAGAGAGAGAGAGAGAGAGAGAGAGAGAGAGAGAGAGAGAGAGAGAGGGAGAGGAGAGGAGAGAGAGAGAGAGAGAGAGAGAGAGAGAGAGAGAGAGAGAGAGAGAGAGACGAACGACCGAAGGGAGAGGGAGAGGATTGGGAGAGAGGAGAGGAGAGAGAGAGAGAGAGAGAGAGAGAGAGAGAGAGAGAGAGACGAACGACCGAAGGGAGAGGATTGGGAGAGAGGAGAGGAGAGGAGAGAGAGAGAGAGAGAGAGAGAGAGAGAGAGAGAGAGAGAGAGAGAGAGAGAGAGACGACCGACCGAAGGGAGAGGATTGGAGAGAGAGAGAGAGAGAGGAGAGAGAGAGAGAGAGAGAGAGAGAGAGAGAGAGATGGTGTTAAGTTGGTTGCGTCAAATATTGATGGTGTTAGACCTGAAGGAGCTTAACACAATAATTTTTTTCCCAATAAAAGGTTCACAGTCTAATTTCCAGACACTCCATCCAACTGATTCGTATCGAAATCAGAGTGTTGTTTTAACCATAGATCTAGTTGTGACTATTGAATTCGCCCATAAAACAATGCAAGTAAAAGTAATAGCTCTATATATGGTGATGTCACACAATTCTCGATCTCAAACCACTTTATATATATATATATATATATATCACTTTTCACACTTCACTACCACACAACACACTACCACACATTCTCTCTCTCTCTCTCTCTCTCTCTCTCTCTCTCTCTCCCTCTCTCTCTCTCTCTCTCTCCCACCCACCCACCCCCACCCTTTCATACCCTATGGGTGACTTGATCAATCATTTGCTGGTAGATGACAAATTGAGAAACAGGCGGATACGACACATAAGATCAGATACCAGGATTACTTTTTATCTCCTAGGATAATTCCAACCCGATGCTTTTAAAGTGTGTGTCATTGCGGAAAGGTCCACAACATGTGTGTTAGTGTGTTTTTCAGTGTGATTGTGATTTTGGTCCTTGGATGTAAAAGTGCTTGTGAATTTTATGCTCACTTGAAGGTAGACCTTCCTTGACCCTCCCACAACCCTCCACCCCTACTAACAACTGCTATTTAAGTTGTGAATGACTAGAGACTTTATTCTGTCTCTCTCCTTGTTTATGTATTGCATTTCTGTCTACTGCCCCCTCTCACACACACTATCTCACAGTCACACACATTCTTTCTCTCACAGATACACACATAGTATACACACTTTCTGTCTCTCTCTCCCTCTTTCTGTCTGGCTGGCTGTGTATTCGACTCTCACTCTTCAGTCTCTTGTCCTCTCTCGCTCTCTCATTCCCTCTCTCTGTTGTTGTTTAAAAAATATTAAATTTTTTATGCAATGCAATTTGCTCGGTGCTGCATTTTTATTAGGATTTAAACAGAATTACATCTAGATTTCTAGGCCATGTTTGACTGCTTTCCATTTATTACTGGTCGTCTCCGTTTGACTGTGCTGCAGGTGTGGCATTGAAATCTAATTTTAAATTTGAACATTAAAAAACAAACTTAAATGTTAGTTTTAGATCCATTTTACTCATTTAATCTTATTTATAAATGTTAATGAGAATAGTATTTTGTTGAATGTATGTTGGTCATTCAGTCCTTTTAACTGATAAACATGCAAGAAAGTGATCATTCACTTCAGTCAAGTGTTAATAGAGGTTTTAATGCACATCCGGCAGTGTTTTTTTTCTAATGGGAGGGAAAAAAGCACCAAAATGACTTTCTTTATTAGCAAAATGTCTCCCTATAAGTACAAAATCAGAAAACTGCTTGTTTATGTTAACCATGATAGTATACTGTTATCAGTATGATGGCCTTTGCTAGCACAGACTGGAAATATGTGGTGCATCTCCTTCTGATATAGTACTCCTTGATCTCAGCTCAAAGTTTACCCGTAGTTAGCAGTGTTTATTTACTTGTTGATACCTATTCCACCGCTGGGTAGGAAGAAGCAATGCAAGCAGACACTTCAATTCAAACACCTGATTTGGCAGACATACTTTGTAAAATTTAGCTGTTGCACAGATGTGGATTGGTCTTCGTGATCATTGAAATCACTGGGTATTTGGTGCCTTCCTTGATGTGCCAGTCTGCTGTGCAATAACTTCATCACTCTGCAATGAGTTTCCTTCCATACTTTTCCAGGAAAAAGCAAGAGGAGGAGTTCTATGGTGTTGCAGCTCAGATCAAGCTACTGCTGGACATGCCTGAAAAGGTGAGAGATGAACTTGGTATTTATGTGGATATTTTGGATTGCCTCCTGAATTTGCATGCAAATAATGATGTGATCACTATAGAAAACAAATGTACTTGCTTCACTGGACACTTTTTTGAATGTTAGTTTTATTTTATTTCATTTTCAAAAGAGTTCTCATGCTGTGCATTCCTTGCTGATGTTTGTATTGGAAGCATGGTAAATATGGATTAAAATATACACCTCTTCATGAGGTCACACACACACACACACACATGTTTTAGGCATACAGCTGGAATATAAGACTAGTATTTTGTTTGTCTTTGTTTTTTTTCTTTAGTAAGCACAACCAGCAATAAGATTCAGGTAAGAACTTTTAAATGATCATTATTAGTGACTGAACAGTTTTCTAAGTTATTCCATGAACGAGGTTCACTTCTGCATGCAATGCAGAGTTATGAAAAGTGCAGAGGGGAAAATTTGTTGGGAAACCTTTGGGTTCAGGAGCACAGTCACAGTGCATGCAGCGAAATAGTCTTTATGAACGTGTCTTCACTGTCTGTACGCAGATGTGGAGTGCCGTGGATGGCTGCGACTACCTGACTGCCACACAGCTCTACCTGCTGGCGCGTCACATCAACACAGCACTGCATCTCAGTGCGCAGCGTGCGTCAGCCATCCTGTCCTGGTTCCCTGTCCTGACTCGGCAGTGGGCGGCCATCAGCCACTTCAAGACCACCATCCTGCAGGTACGGAGCCTGGCTTGGTCTGCAGTGATGAGTCTAGCTGACACTCATGAGGCGCATGCTGCAACAAGCTGCTTCTTGATGAGATATATCACAAATAATAACAATTTGTAAAAAATGGGTGTATGTTAAAGTAAA
This sequence comes from Theodoxus fluviatilis, assembly GCA_034096865.1. NCBI lineage: Eukaryota > Metazoa > Mollusca > Gastropoda > Cycloneritida > Neritidae > Theodoxus > Theodoxus fluviatilis. The sequence continues at coordinate 52,745 of JAWQFJ010020819.1, read as the reverse complement.
AATTTCTCCTTTGGGACAACAAATGAAGAAATGTGTGTCTATAGTCACTGGGTACAAGTAGTCCGTGATGTTACACACTGCAAGAAAGTTCAGTTCTTCTTTGTTTGTTAAAAGAATGATGGGTATAAAACAAGGATGCGGGCAGTCACAGCGTTTTATTTATAAATCATGAAATTCATTGAAATGAAATGAGCTAAATATAGCCTGTGTGCTGATATTAGGATGTCCAACTGTTGATTTGGTCATCTTGTCTATCGTTCCTTCATCCATCTTCTAGGCAGAAGGCTGGAGATGTCCTGTTTCATAGACTTATGAATAGGCATTTACGTGTAAATAACTGGGGGGTGCTATATGCAGACCTGCCAAATGCTACGCTTTAGGCGTAGCATGCTACGCTTTCGACATGCCTGCTACGCTGCTACGCTTGTCCATAAAAACTACGCTTTTTCCCGCGTGCTTGAACTTTTGACTGCGATGGAGAATCCCCCCCCCCCCCCCCGCTTTCACGCCGCCAGCGCAGCTTATCACGCCGCCTTCACAGCCTTATCTCTCCCCCCACCCCCCCCCCACCCCCCCCCCCCGCTTTCACTCCACCGGGTCAGCTTATCACGCCAACCTCACAGCCTTATCTCTCCCCACCCCCCACCCCCCCCCACCCCCGCTACGCCTATTCCTTCAATGCTACTCCATATAGCTCTGGATGCTACTCTTTGGTATGATGGTGGGTTGGCAGGTCTGTATATGTTCACCTCTTGTATGTGTGAAAAGCTCAGTGGTATTTTGTTTTGTCATTCAGGGATGCAGAACATTGTTGACAGACACTGAGAAACACCTAGGAGATCAGGTAAGAATTGTTTCCACTCTTGCATGTCAATATGTTTCTCTGTTAATGTGGTTTTTATTCTGTTATATAATTGAGTAATATATTGCAGAAAAGCACTGCTTTCTGACAATATTTTTTCACTCCAACAACATAGAAAGTTCATAGATTATGAATATATTCATAGACAAAATAAATCTATAGACTTCTTTTCGTTTTGATAAACGCACTGCTCCTGTCTTAGCTCATCTTCAATGGGTTTAGCAAATGTCTTTGATTTGTGGTTGTCAGCACCATGCACACATTCCAGAACTTTGTCAGTTGTGATGCTGAGAGCACAATACAGGCAGCCGTCCAGGAGAATGAACTGATTGTTCCAATCTTGTGACTGACACCTGAACTGATTGTTCCAATCTTGTAACTGACACCTGAACTGATTGTTCCAATCTTGTGACTGACACCTGAACTGATTGTTCCAATCTTGTAACTGACACCTGAACTGATTGTTCCAATCTTGTAACTGACACCTGAACTGATTGTTCCAATCTTGTGACTGACACCTGAACTGATTGTTCCAATCTTGTAACTGACACCTGAACTGATTGTTCCAATCTTGTGACTGACACCTTGTAACTGACACCTGAACTGATTGTTCCAATCTTGTGACTGACACCTGAACTGATTGTTCCAATCTTGTAACTGACACCTGATTTGATTGTTCCAATCTTGTGACTGACACCTAAACTGATTGTTCCAATCATGTGACTGACACCTGAACTGATTGTTCCAATCTTGTGACTGACACCTGAACTGATTGTTCCAATCTTGTAACTGACACCTGAACTGATTGTTCCAATTTTGTGACTGACACCTTGTAACTGACACCTGAACTGATTGTTCCAATCTTGTGACTGACACCTTGTAACTGACACCTGAACTGATTGTTCCAATCTTGTGACTGACACCTTGTAACTGACACCTGAACTGATTGTTTCAATCCTGTGACTGACACCTTGTAACTGACACCTGAACTGATTGTTCCAATCTTGTGACTGACACCTTGTAACTGACACCTGAACTGATTGTTCCAATCTTGTGACTGACACCTTGTAACTGACACCTGAACTGATTGTTTCAATCCTGTGACCGACACCTGAACTGATTGTTCCAATCTTGTAACTGACACCTTAACTGATTGTTTCAATCTTGTGACCAACACCTGAACTTATTGTTCCAATCTTGTAACCGACACCTGAACTGATTGTTCCAATCTTGTGACTGACACCTGAACTGATTGTTCCAATCTTGTGACTGACACCTGAACTGATTGTTCCAATCTTGTGACTGACACCTGAACTGATTGTTCCAATCTTGTAACTGACACCTGATTTGATTGTTCCAATCTTGTAACTGACACCTGAACTGATTGTTCCAATCTTGTGACTGACACCTGAACTGATTGTTCCAATCTTGTGACTGACACCTGAACTGATTGTTCCAATCTTGTGACTGACACCTGAACTGATTGTTCCAATCTTGTGACTGACACCTGAACTGATTGTTCCAATCCTGTGACTGACAGAGGATGGCGGAGTACCTGTGCTCCATCATGCTGCTGGAGGACACCACTCCAAGACAAGTCTTCAACGAGTTCCTCCTGGCCAGAACGGTGAGTGGCTTCTATTCCAGCCTTTCCCAGTGACTTGCCACTTTCAGAAAGCGCAGAGGCACCCATCCTTCATTGACATGAGGAAAATCTCCAGACTTGGCCATGCACCAATTCTTGGAGGGCTTTGAGAATCATCTAATGTAATCTGGGATCTGGCTGTCACGGTTGGGGTAGGTGGTAGAGCTCAACCACCAACCGGACAGTAGAAAAAAATAAAATAAGGGAAATTCCTTCCTCAGTCACTAATCACATTCAAAGACAAGAGACGCCACAAACAGAATTTAACGTAAAACAATATCTTCACATTACACAGACATTTTTCAAACAAAAACTCTTCATAACTGAAAACAAAACTGAGAACTAAAATAATCATTATTACAAATAACAATTTTTAATTAAAAACGCCCACACCATGCTTACATAAATCAAGTTCTTAGTCTTCACTTCTTCTATCAATCTCTTGCTTTCTCAATCCATCTTACCCTTTTTATAAAGGTTCAGTGTGAGTGGAAAAAAACCCACAAACAAAATCACGTGCAATATTGACACGGCATTTTCAAAAACCGTTTCTGAGTCAGCAAGTGCTGATACTGCAAAAACACTTAAAGGTGCATCATGCCAACACATGAGCCATCATATTATTCTCTCTATAAATTCCTTAAAACCAAAAAATAACAAACTGAGTCGTGACACTGGCAACCAAGTTGTCGTTGTGTGAGGGTCGGGCTCCACCATCCAAGGTGGTTTGAATTCATAGATGGATCTGAATTTTGTCACCCTGTCCTGATACTTCTCAGGCAGCCTCTTTGCTCATGAAAGTTCTTTTCTGTTGTGCTGGTTTTTTTTCCAATTTGTTGAATGACTTGGGAAGTACTTGATGACTGCTCACAGTTGCTTACAGAGAGGTGTCACAATGATCAAAGAATTGTTTTGCCTGTAGAATGTTCATGTGGTCATTATGAAAAAGAAATGGCAGACTGAAATATCTGGCCAGTGTTTCATTAGAGCTCAGGGTCTTGTTGCTTAATTTTGGAGGCCAGCTTAATGCAAATGGTTCCTTTGTTGAGAAATATATCAGTAGCACCAGTTTTGTTTGGTTGCTACTATTTTTCATGGCAATGAGCAGGTCTTGGTGATGAATTCTAGGTTTGTCGTGCTGGTCATTATAGTTGTATATAATTAAGTGTGTTTGTGTGTGTGTGTTTGTACAGAAAGCCATCCAGCAGGTGCTACATGTTGGAGTGCAGCAGGGCGACATCAAGGAACAGGTCTGCACCATGACCAGTCTGCTGACCGCCACTGTCCACCAGATCCACGCTGTCTTCTACAACCCTCCCTCTCCTCAAGGTATTTGTCTTTATTCAGTGGCCACTAATGCTTGCTGTAATCCTCGGAATGTGTTCCCACTGGACCTGTAGTGTTTACTTCCTCATTCCTTTGCTGAAGATAATTTTCTTCCGCAGCTCTGTAGAGCCTTCTGTAACCCTTGCAGTGTGTGTTTCTACGAATCCTGTAGTGTCTTCTCCAACCCCCCACCCCCACCCCCCACCTGTTCTCAAAACGTTTGTCATTGTTTTAATGTCCTGTAGTGCTCTCTGTAATCATTGCAATGTGAGTTTCTACTAATCCTGTAGTGTTTTTTTACATCCCCCTTTCTTCAAGGTATAATGCCCTGTAGTGTTTCTACAAGTCCTGTAATGTTTTTTACATCCCCCTTTCCTCAAGGTATAATGCCCTGTAGTGTTTCTACAAGTCCTGTAATGTTTTTACATCCCCCTTTCCTCAAGGTATAATGCCCTGTAGTGTTTCTACAAGTCCTGTACTGTTTTTACATCTCCCTTTCCTCAAGGTATAATGCCCTGTAGTGTTTCTACAAGTCCTGAAATGTCTTCCACAACCCTCTCTTTCCTGAATATGTTTTGCATTAGCTGTGAAGTCCAAAGATAATATTTTTCTGATTCTTTTAATAGGAATGTTCATTTCAAGCAGAATGGATTTGTGAGATGTGTGTTAATTGTTATACACTATTCCCAGTGCAGTGTGTTCATGGTATTAGATACATTGAATCTGGCTATTTCATGAGTAACTAAGGGCTGTACAGGACTGATTCATATTGAATGTACCATACCACCTTACTTCACCCCTCGCTGAGTTGAACTGGGTGTCAGCTATCCAGAAATTCAACAGATCTTTCTCTGCCCCAGTTGTATTTGTTCCGGAGGACCAACAGCTTTGAGCTGACCTCTTTGAACCTAAGGGTCAGAGGGTAAAAGGCCCCCTGTGGGTTAGGAGTGAAAATAGACCCACCACATCTCTATACTCAGTTTGTGAGAGGTGAATAACTGGAGGAATTGAGATTTACTCCTATTCTAACCAGCTGTAGTGATTTGTGTGATCAATAGTCATACATAGCCTACAAAGGCTGTCAGGCCATAAAACTCCATTCTCATTATCATCATTCATCATGAGGACTGATGAAACATTGGCTCTGTTGTGTGTAGCAGTGGTGAAAGGTTGAACATACATGATTACAAACATTTTCATCTCTTGTTTTCTGTTTCTAGAGGGATGCAACCTCTTGCTGAAAACTTTGGAGCATGTCACTTCTCACTCTCACTACGGTAAGTGTCAAGTTCCTCTGGTGGTGAAGTGTTTTGTTTTAAAATTTGATTTCAAATGCAAATCTATGGAGATAGAAATATAAGAGGGTTCGCAAATTTGATTTTGCACAAAAATTATTTTATCTATTTTTGACTCACATGCGAAGCAAAAGTGAGTCTATGTACTGAGCCGTGTCGTCCGTCTGTCCGTCCGTCCGTCCGTCTGTCCGGGCGTCCGTCCGTCCGTCCGGGCGTAAAAAACTTAAACGTTGGATTTTTCTCGGAGACTATTAAGTCTATCAACACCAAATGTGGCATGATGGTGTATGATGACAAGGCCTCAAAAAACATACATAGTGACTTGACCTTGCTTCAAGGTCAAGGTCACAGGAGCCATAAATGTGGTCTCAAAAACAGTCATTTTTCACATTTTCCCAATTTTCTCCCACGTTATTGAGAATGGCGACCTTAGCTACAAGTGGTATATAGGTCAAAGCAAGCCCTATCTTTTGATACCAGTTTGGTTGACCTTGCTTCAAGGTCAAGGTCACAGGAGGTCTTCAAAGTTGGATTGTATACATATTTTGAAGTGACCTTGACCCTGAACTATGGAAGATAACTGTTTCAAACTTAATAATTATGTGGGGCACATGTTATACTTTCATCATGAGACACATTTGGTCACATATCATCAAGGTCAAGGTCACTTTGACCCTTATGAAATGTGACCAAAATGGGGTAGTGAACCACTAAAAGTGACTATATCTCATGGTAGAAAGTGCCAATAAGCACCATTGTGCTTCCTATGTCTTGAATTAACAGCTTTGTGTTGCATGACCTTGGATGACCTTGACCTTGGGTCAAGGTCACATGTATTTTGGTAGGAAAAATGTGTAAAGCATTTCTTAGTGTATGATGTCATTGGTAGGTTTAGTTGTTTGACCTTGACCTTGAAGGTCACCTGAAGGTCAAGGTCATATAAAGGTCAAGGTCAAGCATGTGAGTCGTATGGGCTTTGCCCTTCTTGTTCAAGTATATTCCATAAATTTTTTCAGTTATGCAAAACTGAATTTGTCTACACAGCATATCATTTCTCTGTAGTTGAATTTTCCCTCATTATTGTTTGAATGCAAAGAAAATGGATCATATCCTGATGCCTGGAAATGAATGTTTTTGTATGCAAATGCTTTCAGAGCTTGGCTTATTGGATTTACAAGGACCAATATCTGCCAAGTACCTTCCCAAACCTGTGAAAGGTAATAATTCACACTTGAAACATGTTTAATGCATGTTAAATTTGAAACTGTGACTTTTATGTAGAGAAAGGGGCTGTTATTCATTAGAGCATTTGTGCTCTTTTGTGTAGTGATAACAATTTTCCTTTCAGAAATGTTTTCACTTTCTCAGTCAGTATGTTCTTTAGTCTTCATTAACATGAACTGGAAAAAGCTATGAGAGAGGGAGAGAGAGAGAGAGAGAGAGAGAGAGAGAGAGAGAGAGAGAGAGAGAGAGAGAGAGAGAGAGAGAGAGAGAGAGAGAGAGACAGACAGACAGACAGACAGACAGACAGACAGACAGAAAGAGATAATGCTCCTAATACAGAACTAGTCACCCTTCGTGGGACAGACAGAACAAGTCTTTGACCTCTGGAGAATGTGTGATGAGAAGAAACATAAATGTTGTTCAATCATTGATGTGCATTCTAGGCTGTACCTTTAACTTCCTGCAGACTTCAAACCAGCGCTGCGGAACTCTGTGTCCTCCATCTCAGTGCAGAATGTGCAGGACAACTGCGCTCAGTGGATCAACACGTGAGTCTCCACTTCTCATTAGCACTTAGATTAATCTATGTAATATGCCCCATATGTCTTTTGCACAATAAAATGATGGTGTTTTATTCAACTTGTTGTATCTGTTGTGATTGAAAACTTGTAATGATTCATTAGCCGAACATATAGATTTTCTTATGATTGGAGTTGTCTTTCGTCATATTGTGATTATTGATAATGTTGAGCTTGAAAACTTGATAGAGTAGAGGTGCACATTGAGCACCATGAATGAAAAGTCACACATTTAAATAGAGCACCTTTTTACCTTTTACAGTTTATTAGTTGTCTGAGTAGTATAGATGCAAAGGGACTCCTGCAATGATTTCTGATTAAAGATATGTAAATGTGTGTGTGTGTGTGTGTGTGTGTGTGTGTGTGTGTGTGTGTGTGTGTGTGTTTGAGAGAGAGAGAGAGAGAGAGAGAGAGAGAGAGAGAGAGAGAGAGAGAGAGAGAGAGAGAGCATGCAGGCATGTGTGTGTGGATTAGAGCATTATCAATTTTCATTGAATAGACTTTCTTGATTAAAATTTATTGAACAGTCCATTCAGAATATGGATTAACTGAAAAATACATACATGCATGTTTTCATGTTTATGGCCATACTTAGAATATGAGCAAACAATGAGTAATATAATTACAGTGGAAGGACTTGTAACATGGCTCTATCACCCTGATTTTCCATTGCAGGTGTTCCCAGGAAATCAAGCGGGGTGTGGGGAAGCTGCTGGGCTACATCAACTCTGGCAAAAGACTGGCGGACATCAGGGACACAGTCTGGGAACTGCTGTCTCAGGTAAAGCTTCTTGCCTCAACTGAATCCTTGAGTT
>JAWQFJ010020819.1:2500-40000 GCA_034096865.1 Theodoxus fluviatilis | reverse complement strand
ACTATGGACATGCAATCCAAAGCAATCCAAAAGGCATTCCTGGTCTTTTAAAAAGGGATCGTTGTAATCATATGCAGTATCCCATCAGTCAGTTCTTGCAAATGTAAGGTAAATGTGCTCTTTCTTATATTGTGACTTTTCCACCCGTCAGTGGGTGCTAAAACTGCACACATCCTTGTAGTAAATCCATTTCAAAAACCAGAACTGCCTGCTTTTTTGTCCCAATGTTGATACAAGGCTTGTTCAGGAGTACGAAGCACTGCATGAGCGCTTCATGTTGGCGATTGAGCGCTCTTTGCCTCTCGTGAACGCCTACAGATGTAGTGCAGCGCTTCACTTGTTAAAGGGAGGTAAATCTTCTGCGCCGCATGTTGTGTTGCTAGACGCTAAGAAAGTGTTTTCTTTGCCACAGACATCGTTTATGCACGTTTAAATGTATTCTGCATGAATAAAGTCCACTACTGTGTCATCCTTACTTGCCATTACTCGCGCATACAGGGCGCTTGGGGCAAATAAAGCCCGTTCCAGTCCCAAAATGATGTTTCTGAGGGTTATTTCAGCCAGTGCAGGATCGAAGACGCCATTTTGAAAATTGTGTGAATCACCTCGGATGCGTGCTTTTCTGTGATGCACAGCGCTGAGTGAATCACACCCTTAAATTGCTGTTCAGGAGTGAAACGTGCAGCGCAGTGCAGCGCTTCGCAGCGCTGCGCCTCCTGAACAAGCCTACAGGCTCCTGTATGATTACAGCGATCAATTCAGAATAATACTGGAAATGCCCTTCAGATTGTTGTGGATTGCTGTGGATTGCTTTGGATTGCTGTGTATTGCTGTGGATTGCTGTGGATTGCTGCAGATTGCTGTGGATTGCTGCAGATTGCATATCCATAGCCTGGAAAACCAACCTCTGGTATTGTGTATGATTTTAAGAGTATTTTGATTTGACATTGACTGTCGGATGTGTTCTCCATCTGAATGGTAATCTTCAGGTATCGTCACATGGTGAACTGTAGTACTGCTGTGTGCCAGAGTGATTGTCCGGCATGTTATAATGCTTTGTTGATTGTTGCTGGGTTACTTGTAGTGGCTTCTCCCTAATCATTGCTGTTGTTTGCAGGCATGGCCTGTTGGGTGTTTTGGATTTGTTTAGCTTTAAGTGATGTGTATGATTTTTGTTCTGTCTTTTGTTATCTGTGTTCTCTTGGTATCATTCCTACCAATGATAATCATCATGCATGTGATGGAATTATTTGCTTTTCTTCAGCAATGTGCATGTAGTGTTGTTCATTTAAAGACTGAATGGCAGTGGTTACTATAGGATTATCTTTTTTTTCCCCTGTCTATTATTTTATATCAATGTGCATTTTTAATATTTAGTAATTTGATATATTGTGTTGAAGAGATGTTGGATACAGGAAAGTGATTATTTTCTCTGCAGTGTACTGGACTATTTGAATGAGCAGCTGAAACTGTGGGAGAAATCCTTGACTGACATTCCAGACCCAGCGACCAGTGCCATCACTGAAAACAAGTAAGTTGTCTTGGGAGGAGGAGGGAGGGACAAGGAGAAGAAAGTGGGAATCACAAGACGACGACGACGACGACGATGGACGGCAGACGACGGACGACGACGACGGACGACGACGACGAGGAGGACGAAGGAGAAGGAGGCAGAGAAGGAGGAGGAAAAATTAACTGCTTTGTAGTTGCTGTCAAAGAAAGGCAGAAGACTAAGAACTTACAAAGACTATCTCCCAGAATATGCTTTGACTCTTAACCCTTACCCTGGTGTCACAACTGGGAGTGTTTGGTCTGTCAGCACTGCTCAAGAAAGGAGCAACTCTTCAAGGATGAGACCTCTGCCCTTTTATTTTGCACATGCCCTTCTAACTGTCCAACAAAATATAGCAGAACCTATACCAGAACTAATCACAACTGAACAAAAAACAAATCCATGTCATTGTTTTAAGAAAAGTTTAGTGCCGAATTATTTGGTAATTTTTGGAAAATGTTTCACAACCTTCCCTCTTCATCACTTACAACATTCCCCCTGTGGGTTCGGGGTAAGAATTGACCCACCGTGTCTCCCTACGCGATTCGTAAGAGGCGAATAACTAGGGACACTGTGACTTGATTCGTGTCTGCTCTAAACTGTTCTAGTGATTTTCATGCTTAATGGCCTTATATAGCCTACAAAGGCTGATAGGCCGTAAAACACCATCAATCAATCAATCAATCAATCACTTACAACATATCTTGAGACGAGCAGGCTTGGTCCAGTCACAATCTCGCACCATATGCCACGACTAGCAGGGTAAGGGTTAAACTCCTGTAAATGTAGACAGACAGTTGAATTGCCTGTCCTGCAGGAAACTAAGAAAAGTAGCCTAAAACAGGTGGAAAAGGGCAGAACAGGGATACCAGTCAAGGGCTGAGAAAGGCCATATGGCTTTATGTTGATTATTGCAATGTGAAGGTGTGTTCTGGACAGTAGCCATGAAATCTTTCTTTCCCAGAATCCTCCTGGTGGGCCGACTGTGCTCTGCCATCCAGGTGTTGACTCCTCACCTGCAGAGGTGCATTCTGGGAAATGCGGAGAAGCCCAAGCAGGAAAGTGCCAGGTAAAGCAGTCGTTGCTGTTTGGGATGGATGGATTTGGTGTCATTTTGAAGTGTGTCACTTAATAAAAAATGTGCGTCCTTTTTCTAAAATCGCTTTGATAACCCTCTTGATGGGCATGAATGTGTGTGTTTGTATGCCTGTATGTGTGTTTGTTTGTGTATGTGTGTGTGTGTTTGTTTGTGTATGTGTGTGTGTGTGTTTGTGTGTGTGCAAGAGAAAGAGAGAAAGAGAGAGAGAGAGAGAGAGAGAGAGAGAGAGAGAGAGAGAGAGAGAGAGAGAGAGAGAGAGAGAGAGAGAGAGAGAGAGAGAGAGAGGAAGACTGTGTGAGTGTGTTAGGCATGAAAGGTCTCAAAGAAGCAAGTCCTAAATGGGGAAGTCTCTTCCAGGCCAGGGAAGAAGGCTCCAGCGCAGGCTGTACACCCAGCATGGAAGGCGGTGGTGGACAAGCTGACCCAGTGCAAGACAGAGGCCTTCAGGTGTGTGTCCTCTCTGAATCTATGGCACCTTTCATTTCTTATCAATTGTTTGCCCGAAAAAGACCTTGAAGTAAGAAATTAGCACCATGTGTTTTACCAATGCGTGACTTGTGTCTTTTAATACTTAAGTTACATGTGACCTGAATGAACCGTGTTGTCCCATCCTGTGTATAAGTATGGGTTCAAGAGGTCATTGCCAGAAATGGATAATGTGCAAAAGTGAAAGTAGGAAAATGCAGAGTACAATGATCAATTTTTATAAAATTCACAAGTTTAACATGCAACAAATATTGTCTCACTCAAGCTGAAATATAATGTTTAGATGATCAATTTTTTTCATATTGAGTGGTACTCAAAGCTATCAGGGAATTTGAGATGTCTTCAATTGTGGTTTAATCCTCTTTAGTATGCTGCTTTTAATTTCATCTTGGAGATAAGTAATGAAGAGATAATTATTCATCATTTGATTGTAGGAAATAGTTATTTATGAACAATATCATGTGAGGGACTTTAACTTAATTTTCATAACTTTTTTTTCCTTTCAGTTTTAAGTCTTACTCTTCACCATACTTACATGTACATATCTGAGTCAACTTAACTTTGGTTGCAGGATCTGGGTGGACTACACGTCCAAGACGATGATGGAGGAGTTCCGATCAGCCATCATTGCGGACTCCTGGGAATCTCGCATCAGCAACTGTTCTGTATGTGTGTGCCTCCCAGCATGGAGCTGTATCTTGTCTGGTCATCTTTGCTGCTTTACTTGGAACAGAACAATGAGTTTCCAAATCGTGATTTATTTCAATGACTTATTTATTTGTCTAAAGATGAGAAAGATTAGTACCAAGATATGATAATGTCAAAAGATGATGCTTGCAGCATGCATTCTAAAGCGATGTACATAGTATAATGATGAATGATTGATATGGAGTAAGTCAGTAAAGTTTATAACCTTGGAAAGGGTTAGAAAGTTACAGTGTAATTGCTTTAACTTTCTGGTTTTGAAATGTTTTTAGATCAAAAGAGATAAAGATTTCTAAATCAGTTTTGTAGAGTATCGCCGATGAATATAACAGTTGGCATACCTTTATCATTCAGATGACATACACATTAACTGATTAGCTGAAGAATAGTTTTAACACTGTATTGCTTTCTAGAACCTCAATATCAGGGCCATTTCCTGGATTCTGGTAATATCTTTTAGTTCTGTATTTATCTCTGTTGCAGCGATGGGAGGAGGTAGATATAGAGGAGGAAACAGACGAGGGCAAGAAACTGTCCTCCAAGATATATGTGCCTTGTCAAGTAGGTTTTGTTCATTTGAGGTTGTATGTGTTCTGGAGTCCATTTTTGACTCACATGCGAAGCAAAAGTGAGTCTATGTACTCACCCGTGTCGTCCGTCCGGGCGTCCGGGCGTCCGGGCGTCCGTGAAAAACTTTAACGTTGGATTTTTCTCGGAGACTATTAAGTCTATCAACACCCAATTTGGCATGATGGTGTATGATGACAAGGCCTCAAAAAACATACATAGTGACTTGTCCTTGCTCCAAGGTCAAGGTCGCAGGGGCCATAAATGTTGTCTAAAAAACAGTCATTTTTCACATTTTCTCAATTTTCTCTGAAGTTTTTGAGATTGGATACCTGACCTATATATGGTATATAGGGCAAAGTAATCCCTATCTTTTGATACCAGTTTGGTTGACCTTGCTTCAAGGTCAAGGTCACAGGAGCTCTTCAAAGTTGGATTGTATACATATTTTGAAGTGACCTTGCCCCTGAACTATGGAAGATAACTGTTTCAAACTTAAGAATTCTGTGGGGCACATGTTATACTTTCATCATGAGACACATTTGGTCACATATCATCAAGGTCAAGGTCACTTTGACCCTTATGAAATGTGACCAAAATGGGGTAGTGAACCACTAAAAGTGACCATATCTCATGGTAGAAAGTGCCAATAAGCACCATTGTGCTTCCTATGTCTTGAATTAACAGCTTTGTGTTGCATGACCTTGGATGACCTTGACCTTGACCTTGGTAGGAAAAATGTGTAAAGCATTTCTTAGTGTATGATGTCATTGGTAGGTTTAGTTGTTTGACCTTGACCTTGAAGGTCATCTGAAGGTCAAGGTCATATAAAGGTCAAGGTCAAGCATGTGAGTCGTATGGGCTTTGCCCTTCTTGTTACTGTAACGTTTGTTGCCCTCAACCTTACATTTTTGTATTGGAATGGATAGGTTATGTGTGGTGTGTGTGTGTGTGTGTGTGTGTGTGTGTGTGTGTGTGTGAGAGAGAGAGAGAGCGAGAGAGAGAGAGAGAGAGAGAGAGAGAGAGAGAGAGAGAGAGAGAGAGAGAGAGAGAGAGAGAGAGAGAGAGATGGACTGAAGGATGGACGGATGGACAGGCACACAGATGGACAGATGGATGAATGGATGAACAAATGGACAGACAAGCAATCATGCATGCATGCGGACACACACAGAGAATAAAAATGAGTTAACAAAATTTCCTCTTTACCCCATTTTTGACTCACATGCGAAGCAAAAGTGAGTCTATGTACTCACCCGTTTCGTCCGTCCGGGCGTCCGAAAACTTTAACGTTGGATTTTTCTCGGAGACTATTAAATCTATCAATACCAAATGTGGCATGATGGTGTATGATGACAAGGCCTCAAAAAACATACACAGTGACTTGACATTGCTTCAAGGTCAAGGTCGCAGGGGCCATAAATGTTGTCTAAAAAACAGCCATTTTTCACATTTTCTCAATTTTCTCTGAAGTTTTTGAGATTGGATACCTGACCTATATATGGTATATAGGGCAAAGTAATCCCTATCTTTTGATACCAGTTTGGTTGACCTTGCTTCAAGGTCAAGGTCACAGGAGCTCTTCAAAGTTGGATTGTATACATATTTTGAAGCGACCTTGCCCCTGAACTATGGAAGATAACTGTTTCAAACTTAATAATTATGTGGGGCACATGTTATACTTTCATCATGAGACACATTTGGTCACATATCATCAAGGTCAAAGTCATTTTGACCCTTATGAAATGTGACCAAAATGGGGTAGTGAACCACTAAAAGTGACTATATCTCATGGTAGAAAGTGCCAATAAGCACCATTGTGCTTCCTATGTCTTGAATTAACAGCTTTGTGTTGCATGACCTTGGATGACCTTGACCTTGGGTCAAGGTCACATGTATTTTGGTAGGGAAAATGTGTAAAGCATTTCTTAGTTTAGTGTATGATGTCATTGCTAGGTGTAGTTGATTGGCCTTGACCTTGAAGGTCACCTGAAGGTCAAGGTCATATAAAGGTCAAGATCAATCATGTGAGTCGTATGGGCTTTGCCCTTCTTGTTAATGTTGGTGCTTAACATGAGAGTGATGAATTCTGTAAATCTCTAAACATCTGTCTGTTCACAGCCAAGCTGGTACGTGGAGTCCCTCCTCTACAAGCTGTGCCACAAACTCAACTGCATTGGAGGGCAGGCTCTGCCCAGGTGAGTTGTGGTCTCCATGGCGACTCGTCTCATCATATCCATGTTGAACTCAGAATAGACTCAGCCAGCACTAAGCAGAGAGGTGTCAATCCTCACCACTCAGCACCACATTTTGTATGTATGATGTGGAAAGCAAATTTAATGTTTGGTAATAAACCTATGGTTTACTTTTGTTCCTGTTCATAGCAAGGGAAAATTATGTATAACAGCATAGTTGACAATTGAAAGTTCTAATGAACAAGATATAGCTGCCTTGCAAGCAGTCAGAAGAAAATGTTTAAACATGCAACAAACATTGTTGAGAGATAATGATAAGAAATGGCCATTCTGAAGTGATATTATTCAAGTTCATTGAATCTTCATGATTCACTCTTGCATTATCAACCTTACATCTCTGCAGCCAGCAAATGCTTGAAGACTCTGGCCTTGTCTGTTTCAGGACTGTAATACACTCACTGATAGAACAAGTGACTAACAAAGCATTGGAGGCTTACCAGCAACTGGTTCAGCAAGGGAAGCAACACAAGCGAGACACGAGTGGCCTCCCCTTGACCCAGCAGCAAGCTCTGCAGTCGGCTTTTGACCTCAAGTTTCTTCTGCAAACAGTTCCCAGAAAAGATGAGGCAGAGGTGGATTATGTTCCCTTAAAAAAATGGTGTTTACTTTAGTAGTGCTCTTGCTTTGAAATTAATTGTAGATTTAGTTTGTTCTTTTAAAAAAAGTTATGTGCCATTATTTTTATTTAAAGGATTGTCAGATATGTTCTTCGTATGATAATGACAGTTGAAAGTTTGGTTTACACATAAGAATGATGATTAGTATTTTAATAACCTTTCTAAAGTATTTTGTGTCAGTTATTTGAATTTCCCTAAGATCCACACAGTGCATGAAGCATTGTCAAGTAGAACAAAGTAATTGCTGCCTCCAGTGCCGGGGCATTAATTATCATAATAATTGTCTTTCTCTTACTTTTATTGCAAAAGTTGCCACAACATTTGACATGTCTTCACACTAGTAGGCATGATCCAAATACTGTTGCACAGTTTTAATCTAGATTCCTTTTCCAATTTTCTTCGCCTCTATAGGCCAGTCGGCAGTACCAGCTGAAGGCTGCATCTCTAGTGGACAGCCTGGAGGAGTCTGTAGATCCCTTTGACCTGGACGTCTTTGCCCCCTACATCCAAGCCAACCTCCTCAAGCTGCTACAGAGGACTGCTGTGAGTCTACACACACACACACACACACAGAGAGAAAGAGAGAGAGAGAGAGAGAGAGAGAGAGAGAGAGAGAGAGAGAGAGAGAGAGAGAGAGAGAGAGAGAGAGAGAGAGAGAGAGAGAGGGAGGGAGAGAGAGAGGGAGGGAGGGAGGTAGGTAGGGTGGGGTTGGGGGGCAGGCATAGAAAAACATTGGGGCACATGGAGTTGAAAATGGACACATACACACATGCGTGCACACACATACACAAACACTTGCACATGTGCTCTCACATACATGCACCTGCAAGTACAGACAAGATAGATGTACAGATATACAGAGAGGCCCATGGACAGAAAGATTCAGACAGACCTTTAGAAAGAGGAACACACACACAGATAGATGGACAGGCAAACAAATATATATGCATTCACACACACACATGCATGCATGCACACACACAAACACATGCATGCATGCACACACATACACACAAACACACACACATGCATGCATGCACACACACACACACACACACACACAGATACACAGTTTGGTACAGATAGGCTTCAGTTGGGTGACCCACTAGGACATGAATTTAGCATGAAAAGAAAAAAATTTAAATGATGATTTCCAGCAACAGAAACAGCCATGGCCTTCTCAAGACTTCTGCTTTGATGCAGAAACATCCTCCCTCACACCGTGACGTGACCTTTCCAGGTGCTGTTTGGTGCTCTGACCAGTCTGGAGAAGCAGACGCTGCTGACGTCAGGGAGGGCGCCACTGTCCAGCCAGCAGGAGCAGCACAACGTCTTGCCCTTGTCTTCCTGCGTGTCGCGGTTCCCACTGCTGCCCCTGTCCTCTCAGCAGTCACGGTCCCTGCTGACGCAGCCTCTTCTCACCCAGAGCATCACCAGGGTGGGTGTTTGGATGGGGTAGAAGAAGAAGAAGAAGAAGAAGAAGAAGAAGAAGAAGAAGAAGAAGAAGAAGAAGAAGAAGAAGAAGAAGAAGAAGTAGTAGTAGTAGTAGTAGTAGTAGTAGTAGTAGTAGTAATAGTGGTAGAAATAGTGGTAGAAGTAGTGGTAGAAGTAGTGGTAGTGGTAGTAGTAGTGGTGGTAGTAGTAGTGGTAGTAGTAGTGGTGGTAGTAGTAGTAGTGGTAGTAGTAGTGGTAGAAGTAGTAGTAGTAGTAGTAGTGGTAGTAGTGGTAGAAATAGTGGTAGTAGTAGTGGTGGTAGTAGTAGTGGTGGTAGTAGTAGTAGTGGTAGTAGTAGTAGTAGTGGTAGAAGTAGTGGTAGAAGTAGTGGTAGTGGTAGTAGTAGTGGTGGTAGTAGTAGTAGTGGTAGTAGTAGTGGTAGTAGTAGTAGTAGTAGTAGTAGTAGTAGTAGTAGTAGTAGTAGTAGTGGTAGAAATAGTGGTAGTAGTAGTGGTGGTAGTAGTAGTGGTGGTAGTAGTAGTAGTGGTAGTAGTAGTGGTGGTAGTAGTAGTAGCTGTAGGAGTAGGAGTGATAGTAGTAGTAGTAATAGTAGTGGTGGTAGTAGAAGTAGAAGAAAGAAGAAAAACGTGTTTTTGTTCTCTAAACAGGAAATTATGCTGCCATGTCACAATTTTGTAACATTATATTAGTAACATAATAATTCAAGGTACAAGTACAAAACTTTTGGATAACTAATAGATACACAAATCGACTAATTCTAGAATATGTATATACGCTAATGTTATATATATAATAATCTCCAAATAAATAGTAATCTATCACAATACATAATATGACAGACTTATCCAAATCAGTATGAGCTTTTGTAGTAGAGGCAGTGATGGCCTTCTCCTGCCACAGCAAAGATGTGCCAGCTCTCCAATTTTCCCACTCAGACTTGTATAGGATCCATCGCTAGCTGGGTTCACATGGCATGGCGACAGCTTTATTCTCCCTCCGCACCAGAGACTGATGCCCAGTATTTTCTCTTTTCCACAAAACTCTGTGGTGTCTGCTCAGAACTTTGCCCCCACATGCTGCTGCTGCTAATTATGACAGTGATGATGATGACTATGACAACAATAATGATGATGATGCCGATGCCAATGACAATGATGCTGCCACCGCTGATTATGATGACGGTGATGATTGTGATGATGATGGTGATGATGATGATGATGATGATGACTGTCATGGTTGTGATGATGGTGATGATGATGATGATGACTGTGATGATTCTTTGCAGTCCCTGGATGCTGGAAGCTCATCTCTGACCGCGGCAGTGGAGGCCACCTTGCCAGGCAGTGTTTCCCAGTCGGAGCTGAGCAGTTCTCTCTACGACAAGCTGGGCATCATGGGGTCTCGGTTCTTCTCCAACATTGGGGGCAAGTCCTAAACAGGTGGGTCCCAGCCCTGCTTTTCTCTGTAGAAATCCATGTCTTAGCACTCACTCTGTAGAAATCCATGTCTTTGCACTGTCTCTGTAGAAATCCATGTCTTATCACTCTCTGTAGAAATCCATGTCTTATCACTCTCTCAAATCCATGTCTTATCACTCTCTCTGTAGAAATCCATGTCTTATCACTCTCTCTGTAGAAATCCATGTCTTATCATTTTCTCTGTAGAAATCCATGTCTTATCACTCTCTGTAGAAATCCATATCTTATCACTCTCTCTGTGTAGAAATCCATGTCATCACTTTCTCTGTCGAAATCCATGTCTTATCACTCTCTCTGTAGATATCCATGTCTTATCATTTTCTCTGTAGAAATCCATGTCTTTTCACTTTCTCTGTAGAAATCCATGTCTTATCACTCTCTGTAGAAATCCGTGTCTTAACACTCTCTCTGTAGAAATCCATGTCTTTGCATATTCTTTGTAGAAATTCACTCTCATTGTGCCTGTCTTCATGAAGGTAGAAGGGTACTGGTATTAGTTTTATGTAGGGATTTATTGCCCATTTTTGGATCTCTAACAGCTTGACACATTAGCCCCTGATCGTTGGGCTTTTGATTGATTCTGAACTGGCACCTGTGGACAAACATGTCAGGATGACACAGTCAGGTATATGCAACATCCCCACTCCCTGGGGCGCATTCCAACCCTACGCTGGCTCTCAGTCACAGACAACGATAAATTGCATGGTAGTGTGCTGTACTGCCCTCACATGTACCCAGTTTTACTCAAGGATGGAGAGAGACAGTGTAGATGATGCACCTCCCCCAATGGTGGGCTCGAGGCGGAGCGGAGCTCCCGGCCATCCAGCTGACACTGCATGGTCTGGTGAGCGTGCCGCCTCCCTTCCCGTGCACTCTTTGGTGCTCCGCCCCTGCGCTTCCGTCAGGTCGAGCAGGGCGGAGCGGCACTCCCACCGCGCCCCCCCAAGGTCGAGCTCTGCGGTGGGCCTGAGGTAGAGTGTTGCTACCGGCCGTTCAGCAGATGCTGTTTGGTTTGGTCAGCACGCCGCCACCCTTCCTGTGCAGTCGCATGTGCCCCGCCCTCGCTCTCCCGGAAGGGGGGGGCGATGCGGTGCCGGCATGAGTCTGTTTTTGACTCACATGCGAAGCAAAAGTGAGTCTATGTACTTACCCGTTTCATCCGTCCGAGCGTCCGGGCGTCCGGGCGTCCGAAAACTTAAACGTTGGATTTTTCTCAGAGACTATTAAGTCTATCAATACCAAATGTGGCATGATGGTGTATGATGACAAGGCGTCAAAAAACATACACAGTGACTTGACCTTGCTTCAAGGTCAAGGTCGTAGGGGCCATAAATGTTGTCTAAAAAACAGCCATTTTTCACATTTTCTCAATTTTCTCTGAAGTTTTTGAGATTGGATACCTGACCTATACATGGTATATAGGGCAAAGTAATCTCTATCTTTTGATACCAGTTTGGTTGACCTTGCTTCAAGGTCAAGGTCACAGGAGCTCTTCAAAGTTAGAATGTATACATATTTTGAAGTGACCTTGCCCCTGAACTATGGAAGATAACTGTTCCAAACTTCATAACATTGTAGTACACGTGTTATACTTTCATCATGAGACACATTTGGTCACATATCATCAAGGTCAAGGTCACTTTGACCCTTATGAAATGTGACCAAAATGGGGTAGTGAACCAATAAAAGTGACTATATCTCATGGTAGAAAGTGCCAATAAGCACCATTGTGCTTCCTATGTCTTGAATTAACAGCTTTGTGTTGCATGACCTGGGATGACCTTGACCTTGGGTCAAGGTCACATGTATTTTGGTAGGAAAAATGTGTAAAGCATTTCTTAGTGTATGATGTCATTGGTAGGTTTAGTTATTTGACCTTGACCTTGAGGTGCACCTGAAGGTCAAGGTCATGCAAAGGTCAAGGTCAATCATGTGAGTCGTATGGGCTTTGCCCTTCTTGTTTCCTCTGGCTCCGGAGTCGTCAACTGTGTTTCTCCCTGCAGGGAGGCAAGTCTTGAACGACCGGAGCAGAGCCCGGCGAGTTGGCATGCTCGGTTCTCGGACCGTGGTTCCAATGCGGCTGTGGAAGAGGGGTGGGACGTTGAGTTGGTGGACGATCTGTGTGAGGGACCACTTGGCTCGGCTGATGAGCAAGAGGTGCGAGACGATTCTCCGGTCTCTGCGGGACTGGGGAAATCGGCTTTAGATCTGCTGCGGATGCATCGCGAGTCGGTGCTGGCTTCCATGGCAGCCTTTACTTCGGACGTGGGTCAGCGGGCAGTCTCTTCTTCATTTGCTTCTTCGCAATCTCGCTTGGAGGGGTTCATGGAGATCGGTCCCCTGGTGCAGGTGCCGGAGCTGTTGTTTTCGGCGGACATGTCGGCCCGGGAGTCAGTGATGAATCGTTCCTTACGCTCTGGGTTGGCTAGGTTCTGCATGGGCAAGGTTCCTGGCGACGTATCGGAGCTCGCGGATTCCTTTCCGTGGTCGTCCTCAAGTCTCTACTCCGGACTTTTTTCGGGCTGCGGAGGTGCCTTGGCTTTTCTCGTTCCCAGATGAGCGCCTTCTCTTTCAGGCTGTGTCCCATCCTGTGCCGCGCGACCTGTCGCTTCTGGCGGCGGCGAGCGATGCACGGGGGGTGGTGAAAAAGGTCCCGGCGGTCATCTTTGATTCCCGGTCCTTTGCTCAGCTGGAGAGGGCATCGTCTGAGTGTGTCAAATGCTGCGCCATGCTAGGCTCTGTCCTGGCCACCTTGACCCCTTCCATTGCCGTCCGTCATGACGGAGGTCCTGGCCCGTTTCAGTTGCTCCCTCCGCATGAGGTCGATCAGGAGGCGGTGGGGAGTGTGATCTACGCGTTAGATCACACTTACTCACTCTTGGCGTCTCTGGCGCTTCATGTGCGAGGTCAACTGGTGGGTATGGCGAGGGATTGCATGCTGTCGGAGACCGCGTTTCGGGACGCGGAGCTTCGGCAGTTGCGCTCCCTGTCCCTGGTGTCGCACTCAATGTTTCCCTCGGACAGGCTTGAGGAGTGTCTACGGCGCAGGGTGGCCGATGCCAGGGATCGGGCCGTGTCTTTTGCGACTCTTGATCGCACGGCTGCTGCTCCTTCTGCTCCGGGGCCACGTTCGTGCAAACGCACTAAGCATCAGGCGCCGAGTGGGCCGGTTCCTCCTTCAGAGAGGCAGGCTCAGGCTGGGGTGGCGCCGCCGGCTCCGGCGGGTCAGTCTGGGGGGGGTAGGGGTGCCGGTTCTTTTCCGACTTCCCTTTCAGCGGGTAGCGACCGTGCTCAGCCACCCTGTCCCACAGCCCCCCAGGGTTGTGGTTCCGGTTCTCGAGGTGGGGGTAGGGGTAGGGGTTCTTACCCCTCCTCTTCTCGTCAGCCGTGGTACTTGCAGTAGTGCCCTCCTGCTGCCTTCTTCATGGCCCTTGCCTCGGCGTCACCCGGCCAGACAGGGCTATGCTGTGGGTAGGTCGGGAGGGTCACGGGCCAAGCAGGGGTCTGGCGTTCTCTTGAGAGGTGGTGTTGCCTCATCCTCTCCGCTAGGTGTTGTTCTCAGCTCTCCCACAGGTGCATGCGACTGTCCCGGGGGTCTGTGTCTTATGCCTTCTTTATCTCCTCAGGTGTCAGTTCCTTTTGTTGGTGAGTCGGTCTCTCGTGACAGGCTCGCTGGTGGTTCAGGAGGTCTTCGATCTCCTGCTGTGTCTTTTGGTGCAGATAGCGCAGTTTCCAGTGCGTCCTCAGTCGGTCATTCTCGGTCCTTCTGCGGTGTTGATGCGACTGATCGCGTGGCGACGATTGCTTACGGGTTGAAGCAGCGTGGCATCTCCCGTGAGTCTGTTTCTCTTGCTCTACGGCATCGCCGGGAGAGCACAAACCGAAATTATAACGCTAAGTGGTCAGTTTGGGTGCAGTTTTGTCAGACGCGTCGTCGCCCAGTTGACCCACTGTGCCCTTCGGCGTGTCATATGGTTGATTTTTTTCCCATTTGTTTCGTTCTCGTGCTCTTTCTTTTGCCTCCCTCTGCAATTATCGTTCGGCTGTGACGAATACCATCAAGTCTGCTCGTGGTGTTGACGTTTCCTTTCTGTCACACGATCCTACTGTCAAGCAGGTGCTGGATGGGATTCAGAATGAGTTTCCACGTCGTCAGATCTCTCCTCCTCTGTGGGATGTTTTTCTGATTCTGCGTTTTCTCGCTGGTTCTGAGTTCGAACCACTCGACGCTTGTTCTTTGAAGCGTCTCACTCAGAAGACTGTCTTTTTGGTGATGCTAGCTTGTGAGCGTCAGATCAGGGAGATCCACGCTCTGAGTGGTTTACCTTCGGATGTAGAATTCACCGGTGGAGACGAATCGTGCATTCTGTCTTTTCTGCCGGAGTTTCGCTGTAAAAATCAGGAGTCTCTTTCCGACTGTCAGAGCATCAAGATTAAGGGTCTCTCTTCTATTCTCGATCCTGGCAAAGCTGACTACGTGAACTGTCTGGTGCGTGCACTCAAATGTTACCTGGCTCGAACTCAGTCCCGTCGTCTCCGGAAACGGAGACTGTTTTTGCCCCTTACGCCTAGTCACGCCGAGGTGTCTAAAACGTCCATATCTTGCTGGATAGGCATTTTGATCACGGATGCGTACAAGAATGCGTTGCTTGATCCTCCTGCTGGTGCCTCTCGGACTCATGAACTCCGCAAGGTTGCCACCTCTGTAGCGTTTGCCAAGAATGTCTCTTTGGCTCACCTTATGAGCAGGGTTCGTACAGGTCATGGAAAACCTGGAAAGTCATGGAATTTGATTTTTCATTTTCCAGGCCTGGAAAGTCATGGAATTTCAACTTAGGTCATGGAAAGTCATGGAATTTAAGAAAGAAAAAAAAGAAAGAAAAAAAGACGTTTTCTAGGCTGCGCTTCGTGCGATACTCTCAATCTAATTTTAAACGCTCGTGTGCCTTCTGCTTCCTGATTGGTTCTTTGGCTAGGTGACCTCGTTTCATTTCCACGCCGGTCCGGTCAGTTGGTTCAAACGAGGACAGAGTGAAAAGAGCTTGTTTTGTTTGTGGTGCAGTGTTTCTTTGAGAATCAGATTATCATCATGCCTGGAAAGTGTCGCTTTCAAGACTCTTGGACAGGAGACCCTGAATACCGTGAGTGGGTCATGCGAGCGAGAGTGGATGGGATGGCAAAGTGCCGATTTTGTGAAAAAGACTTTGATGTATCCAACATGGGAGCGGCAGCGTTGAAAAGCCACATGAAAGGTGTCGCGCACCAGGCGCGTGCTAAAAAACACCAAGAAGAAAAGAGCAAACGTCAAACACAAATATCAGATTTTGTTCAAACTGCAAAAAATGCTGAGACAGAGAGTGCTTCAAAGGTGGTGGTTCCAGCTGGCGCTGCTACGCCGGTCGAAACTAGGTCTGCACCCACTGGCAGTGGCAGTAGATCTACTGGGATTGACACTTTCTTGACAACAGAGGACACACTGAAAGCAGAAATTTTGTGGACTTTGAAAATGGTCATCTCCCACTTCTCATTCTCCAGTACCAAAGGAATGAACGAGCTGTTCCGTCGCATGTTTCCCGACAGTGTCATCGCCTCCAAGTTTGCCTTGAGTGAAAGCAAAGCCCAGTACTTGACAACTTTTGGTCTGGGGCCACATTTTTTAGACATGCTCAAGGCAAAGGCCTGGTCTTCTGATTCTCTGGTGGTGCTCTTTGATGAGTCCCTGAATGCTGAACTTCAGAAGAAACAGCTGGATATCCATGTCCCATTTTGCTACAGTAGTCGCCGCTTATAAAACACGCGGTTAATAAAAACAGCTGTTTTTTAAATACAGTTGTCCGGTCCGGATTTACATCGTTACTGATGAACATGTTCAACACGCAAACGGTTAATAAAAACGCCGCTTATTAAAAACACTTTTGTTCGGTCCCAATGTGTTTTTAATAAGTGGCGACTACGGTATTTACCATTTGGCGCTGGATCGAAATGGCGACTGCATGTCTGTTTCAAAATGTTGCTGTTTCTAACGTAATTTGGTCAAATATAGTTCTGGTTTAATTAGAATAGCTTAAATATATCATATTCAAGAAGGGGATAACGATATATATGCTCATTTCTAAGCCTTTTCGAAGACATTAGCGCCATTTCGGTAAATAGCATGACCGTCAAAATCACACAATGGCGAGTAAGAGCGTGACGGCGCAGATGCGATTTTGACGGACAAATCAGCTGAAATCGGTTAGTTTATTGGGGTTTTTGTTTCAGTTTATGCTAGAACAATCATTTAGGAAGATATTTATTGCAATATTTTGCACATATTGGAAAAAGTATTGTAGAACTCGGGACCTTCAGCGAGTGCTAAATAGACGCCGCACGCGATGTTCGAAGAAATTTCATCAGACCGGAAGTGGCCGTCGGTTCGATAGAATCCACTTTTTCTAGGATTCGCACATATCAATAACACAAAATACCAATGTAACATGAAAGATGAAAGTCTTTCTGAGTTGTCTATTTTTTTTAACTAGTGGTAGGATTCCGTGGTAATTTGTATCAAATCTTTGCGCTACTACAGTACTAGCCAAAATGCACTCGGCAATACCACTTCACTTTCATGGCTAATTGTGGACAGTCCACAAAATATTGTGAATAAAAACAAGAATGAAAGTTGTTTATGAAGCAGAAGGTTTCAAGAACATGTGTCGTGTAGTTTTGTGTTAATCCGTCTTATTTCCGCTGAGAACATACAAGCCGATTACGTAAAAAAAACACCCTCCGCCACTACCGACTCGCGGTGGCTCGACGGAGTTTGCATTTCGCGACTCGGGTTGGTCTCTTCTAAACACTCGTCCGTCGAAGTTTCTCATTTGATCAAGTTGAAACTTTACTACTCATTAGAGGAAAGATTGCTCTTTCGTTCGGTGTATGTTTGAACTTCCGGTGAAAATCGAAAGACGAGTTATGGATGAAAGTTCGAACGTCATCGGACATTTTGTTAAAATTTGCTCACTCCCGCTTTTCCGATCAATTTCGTACAGACACCCTCGGATTCTAAAAGATTTCCCCCTTCCAACGCTATATTCAATGTTAATGTACGATGAATCTACTTTTTGTCTAGCGCCCGGATTGTGCGCTTGAAAGGAGAAAACAGGCGGAAATTGTGTAGACGCGTGCTCGATTACCACATTCAGCGTGCGTTAATCGTTGAAGCACCAGACAATTTGGGACAAAAGTATCATCATTTTAAGGAGTACTTGTTTGAAAATTTTCTGCATTTGTCAGTTTTTGAATCAATCTGCTGTAAAAATAATAAAAAGAATTAGATTTTTTTTTACAAAGGGTGTATTGTGCGTGAGTTTGGTCGTGCGCCATACACTTTTCTCTTTAAAATTGTCATGTATCACAGTACGCTAGGTCATGGAAAATGTTGTTGAAGGTCATGGAAAGTCATGGAAAAGTCATGGAATTTTGTACCTAAAAACCTGTACGAACCCTGTTCTGCGCACGGCAGTTTATGTGATTTCATAGCTCACGGCACCACGGGTTCGCAAGTATGGAGGGAAAGGTAGTGAGTAGCCGTGATTTTGGTCGTTGTTGTAGTGGTTGTGGTGATAGTGGTGGTGCTGGCGCTTGTTATTTAGTAGTGGCGGTGATTATGGTGGTGATAGTGGTGGTGGTGATAGTGATGGTGGTGGGTGTGGTGTTGACAGTAGTGATGGTGATGATGATGGTGGTGATCATGCTGCTGGTTATGTAGTGGTGGTGGAGATGGTGGTGGTGGTGGTAATGGTGGCAGTGGTGAAATTGGCAGTGACGATGGCAGTGCCAGTGGTGATCGTGATAGTGATGGTGTTAGTGGTGATAGTGGTCGTGATAGTGGTGGTTTTGGTGTTGATACTAGTATTGGTGGTGGTGGTGATGGTGGTGATAGTGGTGATGGTGATAGTGGTGATAGTTGTGGTGGTGGTGGTGATTGTTATGATGGTGGTGGTGGGTTACTACTAATGAGGCTCATGCTGCTGACATGACATTTAAATATTTGATGCAGATGAGTTTGGTGACTGACCGTTTAGAATGGAATCTATAAACTCGTCATTCTATCCATACACAGCAACCCTCCAGTTGTGGTCACGGTGGTGGGAAGGGTTGCAAAAAAGACAGGACCGCTTTTGGTCGTGGTGAAGATGCAGATCTCTGCCAGGAGCACGGACTTGCATAACCAGGCCAATTATTTTCATAGGGATGATGATTTCGACAGCGACAACTCCAAAGATGATGGTTGTGGCTGTAATACCGAATAATTACGGTAAGATATTAACGACAGTTAGGATGATGATGGTAGCGGCAGTGACGAGGTTACGAAGGCAGGGAAGATGCCGACGGCGATGATTGTGAAGCGGATGAATATGTTGATGAAGACGATGAAGTAAGCGCCTCTTCTTTCCTCGTCTGTTACTTTATGCTGCGCCAAATGTTGCTACACTCCGTCCTCTTGTGCCTGGCTGGACCCTGCCTGCTTAGCCCTTCGCAAGCACGGGGTGACTTTTGCTACTGTCCACTCAGTCTAGCTTTTTGTTAGCTCATGTCCTCTCAGTAGCTTTAGTGAGCTCATGTCCTCTCAGTAGCTTTATTTAGCTCGTGTCCACTCAGTAGCTTTAGTGAGCTCATGTCCACTCAGTAGCTTTAGTGAGCTCATGTCCACTCAGTAGCTTTAGTGAGCTCATGTTCACTCAGTAGTTTTAGTGAGCTCATGTTCACTCAGTAGCTTTAGTGAGCTCATGTCCACTCAGTAGCTTTAGTTTGCTCATGCCCACTCAGTAGATTTAGTGAGCTCATGTTCACTCAGTAGTTTTAGTGAGCTCATGTCCACTCAGTAGCTTTAGTCAGCTCAGGTCCACTCAGTAGCTTTAGTGAGCTCATGTCCACTCAGTAGCTTTAGAGAGCTCTTGTCCACTCAGAAGCTTTAGTGAGCTCATGTCCTCTCAGTAGCTTTAGTTAGCTCATGTCCACTCAGTAGCTTTAGTGAGCTCATGTCCACTCATTAGCTTTAGTTAGCTCATGTCCACTCAGTAGCTTTAGTGAGCTCATGTCCACTCAGTAGCTTTAGTGAGCTCATGTCCACTCAGTAGCTTTAGTTTGCTCATGTCCACTCAGTAGATTTAGTGAGCTCATGTCCACTCAGTAGTTTTAGTGAGCTCATGTCCACTCAGTAGCTTTAGTGAGCTCATGTCCACTCAGTAGCTTTAGTGAGCTCATGTCCACTCAGTAGCTTTAGAGAGCTCTTGTCCACTCAGAAGCTTTAGTGAGCTCATGTCCTCTCAGTAGCTTTAGTTAGCTCATGTCCACTCAGTAGCTTTAGTGAGCTCATGTCCACTCATTAGCTTTCGTGAGCTCATGTCCACTCAGTAGCTTTAGTGAGCTCATGTCCACTCAGTAGCTTTAGTGAGCTCATGTCCACTCAGTAGTTTTAGTCAGCTCATGTCCACTCAGTAGTTTTAGTGAGCTCATGTCAACTCAGTAGGTTTAGTCAGCTCATGTCCACTCAGTAGCTTTAGTGAGCTCATGTCCACTCAGTAGCTTTAGTGAGCTCATGTCCACTCAGTAGCTTTAGTTAGCTTATGTCCTCTCAGTAGCTTTAGTGAGCTCATGTCCACTCAGTAGCTTTAGTTAGCTCATGTCCACTCAGTAGCTTTAGTGAGCTCATGTCCACTCAGTAGCTTTAGTGAGCTCATGTCCACTCAGTAGCTTTAGTGAGCTCATGTCCACTCAGTAGCTTTAGTGAGCTCATGTCCACTCAGTAGTTTTAGTCAGCTCATGTCCACTCTGTAGTTTTAGTCAGCTCATGTCCACTCAGTAGCTTTAGTCAGCTCATGTCCACTCAGTAGCTTTAGTCAGCTCATGTCCACTCAGTAGCTTTAGTGAGCTCATGTCCACTCAGTAGCTTTAGTGAGCTCATGTCCACTCAGTAGCTTTAGTGAGCTCATGTCCACTCAGTAGCTTTAGTGAGCTCATGTCCACTCAGTAGCTTTAGTGAGCTCATGTCCACTCAGTAGCTTTAGTGAGCTCATGTCCACTCAGTAGCTTTAGTCAGCTCATGTCCACTCAGTAGCTTTAGTGAGCTCATGTCCACTCAGTAGCTTTAGTGAGCTCATGTCCACTCAGTAGCTTTAGTCAGCTCAGGTCCACTCAGTAGCTTTAGTGTGCACATGTCCACTCATTAGCTTTAGTTAGCTCATGTTCTCTCAGTAGCTTTAGTGTGCTCATGTCCACTCATTAGCTTTAGTGTGCTCATGTCCACTCAGTAGCTTTAGTTAGCTCATGTCCTCTCAGTAGCTTTTTTTTGCTCATGTCCACTCAGTAGCTTTAGTTTGCTCATGTCCACTCAGTAGATTTAGTGAGCTCATGTCCACTCATTAGCTTTAGTTAGCTCATGTTCACTCTGTAGATTTAGTTAGCTCATGTCCACTCAGTAGCTTTAGTGAGCTCATGTCCACTCAGTAGCTTTAGTCAGCTCATGTCCACTCAGTAGTTTTAGTGAGCTCATGTCAACTCAGTAGGTTTAGTCAGCTCATGTCCACTCAGTAGCTTTAGTGAGCTCATGTCCACTCATTAGCTTTAGTTAGCTCATGTCCACTCATTAGCTTTAGTCAGCTCATGTCCACTCAGTAGCTTTAGTGAGCTCATGTCCACTCAGTAGCTTTAGTGAGCTCATGTCCACTCAGTAGCTTTAGTGAGCTCATGTCCTCTCAGTAGCTTTAGTTAGCTCATGTCCACTCAGTAGCTTTAGTTAGCTCATGTCCACTCAGTAGCTTTAGTTAGCTCATGTCCACTCAGTAGCTTTAGTGAGCTCATGTCCACTCAGTAGCTTTAGTTAGCTCATGTCCACTCTGTAGCTTTAGTGAGCTCATGTACACTCTGTAGCTTTAGTGAGCTCATGACTACTGATTAGCTTTAGTTAGCTCATGTCACCTGATTTGCTTTAGTTAGGTAATTTCGACTCATTAGCTTTATTTAAATCACTTCGACTCATTAGCTTTATTTAGTTCTTGTCAACTGATTAGCTTTAGTTAACTCATTTCGATTCATCAACTCATTAGCTTTGTTTAGTTCATGTCACCTCATTAGCTCTATTTAACTCACGTCCCACTCATCAGCTTCAGGTAGCTCATTTCGACTCTTCAACTCAGTAGCTTTATTTAGTTCATGTCAACTCATTAATTTTATTTAGCTCGCGTCCAACTCATTAGCTTTAGTTAGCTCATTTGACTCATCAACTCATCAGCTTGATTTATAATTAGTGCATGTCGACTCATTAGCTTTATTTCGCTCCTTTCGACTCATTAACTTTATTTAGTTCAAGTCAGCTCATAAGCTTTATTTAGCTCGTGTCAGCTCATTAGCTTTATTTAGCTCAT
Source organism: Theodoxus fluviatilis (assembly GCA_034096865.1). Classification (NCBI taxonomy): domain Eukaryota; kingdom Metazoa; phylum Mollusca; class Gastropoda; order Cycloneritida; family Neritidae; genus Theodoxus; species Theodoxus fluviatilis. Next base: position 18,378 of record JAWQFJ010020819.1, on the reverse strand, counting down.
TTCAACTCATGAGCTCTATATAGATTTGAAAGGCATCGATACTTTACGGTTTACCCTCAGGGCATCCTCTCCCCTGTCACGTGCAAGGTTGCCCAAAGCATGCCAGGACAGCTGTGAACTTAACCAGCTGGAGTATGTGGTTCACGGAGCCCAGTTCTTGCGCGGTGTGTAGGGCACGTCCTGTGGAGAGGCGCACAGCGTACCAGGAGCCTGTCACTATCACGTCCTTGATGACGTGGACATTGTTGTCCCCTCACGTCCTTGATGACGTGGACATTGTTGTCCCCTCACGTCCTTGATGACGTGGACATTGTTGTCCCCTCACGTCCTTGATGACGTGGACATTGTTTTCCCCTCACGTCCTTGATGACGTGGACATTGTTGTCCCCTCACGTCCTTGATGACGTGGACATTGTTGTCCCCTCACGTCCTTGATGACGTGGACATTGTTGTCCCCTCACGTCCTTGATGACGTGGACATTGTTGTCCCCTCACGTCCTTGATGACGTGGACATTGTTGTCCCCTCACGTCCTTGATGACGTGGACATTGTTGTCCCCTCACGTCCTTGATGACGTGGACATTGTTTTCCCCTCACGTCGACGCTGACAAGCTGCACCATATCCTGGCAAGACGAATTTTTCTCTGCACCGTTGTGCACGCCGCTCGAAGCGGAGGTCATCCATTGTATTCAGATGACTCCCTCGCTCCCTGTGTGCATCTAACCCCCCCCCACACACACCCACCCCTCCCCCCCACACCCCCACCCCTGGTGTTGACCTTGCCGCTGTTTCGGGGGCAGAACCTAGCTTCTACTCCTGGCGCCTGGGAGGTATACACACGACCATGAATATTAATGAGCAGGAAATATTTTCCAGAATCGCGTGATGCTTGCATGGCAACTCGACCTCGGTGCCGACGTCATTTGAGAGCGTGAGGAATCGGGTCGAAATTCTAGAAGTGGGAAATTCTGCTGTTTACTGGCTTACGACCGTCGTAGAGTTATTCGGGGAGACAGCGCACTATGTAAACTGGAAAGAAAACCAATGTGTCGCATTGTGTATGCCGACGGGGAAGGTCGCGCGAGAAAGACCGGTGCTTCCTATGCACGCGATGCTCGTCGCAAGATCAATATTCAGATGTGGAGATTATGCACGCAGGAGAGGTGTGCTGTTGGTACGTAAACGTTTGTAAAGGAGGAAACTTCAACTCAACTTTATTGTCCTGTCGTCAGCTTCCCTTCTTGTCCTTATTTTCCCCTTCGTCTCCGTCCATCTCTAGTCTACCCCGCCCCTGCTGTTGTCCTCTCTACATCCTTGTCCTTCCACATCAACGGGGAAAAAAAGGTTCTCGAGGGTGGGACGACTTTCTTGTCAACTCGGTGAGGCGGAAATGAAACATCAAAAGAATTCTAATACTCTCATTCAAAGTCGAGGAAACGGAGAAAGTATCGTTTGTCGTGACACGCTATGGTGTCACGACCTGCGTGCATGATGATTAGCTCCGGGGAAGTATTTCCCAAAAGCTACTCCAGTGGTTCAGACTCGTTGACGGGAAGAGCAACGCTGTTGCGAACACAAAGTGAACTTCCAACAGGCGGGGTTGGCCTTTTGATAACGGGTAAATCGGACTATCTACTTCGCAGTCGAACCTGAAGCTGTTTACGAAGAGGGGCCGAAAATGATTTTCATTAAGTGCCCACTTGACCTCTGTCTGACAGACGGAATGCAAGCAGAAGACGCGCAGGAGCCCTCTTTGTGGACGTGGAGACTGGGACTCGGGCAAGTAGAGCGGTCGTATCTTCTGCAAGCTGGTCGAGCCACGTTGTCAGTCCCCAAGGCAGCGAAGTGGTCGAGGCGCTATTGAAGTTAAAGGTGCAGGTGCTGCCTTTTCTGTTGCGGGTTTTCGCTCATTGGTGGGTGCTCAAACACCATATCTTTACCCCCTAGTCATCGGGCTACTCTCGCCATCGCTCCTACACACTCTGAACAACCTGGGGAGCGTGCATCCAGGTTACCCATAAACGTGCGAAGGATAACCTTCTAAACTTTCCAGATGTTTCCTCACAGGTACTCGGTTTTACTCCTGAATGAGGAGAAGCAATGTGAAAAATGCACCTTGTTCAAGGATGCACTCCGGGAGCCGCGCAGCTTCGAACGCCGCACCCACAAACCGCATCCTCAAGCCGCATCCACAAGCCGCACCCACAAGCCGCACCCACAAGCCGCACCCACAAGCCGCACCCACAAGCCGCACCCACAAGCCGCACCCACAAGCCGCACCCACAAGCCGCACCCACAAGCCGCATCCACAAGCCGCATCCACAAGCCGCATCCACAAGCCGCACCCACAAGCCGCACCCACAAGCCGCACCCACAAGCCGCATCCACAAGCCGCACCCACAAGCCGCACCCACAAGCCGCACCCACAAGCAGCCAGCGGCTGCAGGTCGAGCGCTAACAACTCGAGCACAGGGGCCAGGCCACCGAAACAAACGGAAAGTATGATGAAGCAGGTTTCGTCGTTCGCAGCTCCATCGTGCCCTGCGCGAAGTCACCAGTCTGACAGATATTTTTGAACGCTGTATCTGATGACGAGGCTGCCTCCAAACATTTTTTTTTCTTCTAAGGGACGTACATGTTCATGGTAGAATCGAGGCTGGTGCGTGGGGGAAAACTGGCCTCTGACCGCGCCTCCTAGTGAGAGAGAGGCGATTAGAAACAAAAAAAGATATCTTAATACACCGACGCTTGCTTGTCCCTGACAAAAAACATACAATAATTTGAAGAAAGGAACCTCACTCCAAAGAAGCCATCGATTTGGTTATGAACGTCTTTAAACACGACGTGATAGATGCAAGCGTCTACAGGTCATGCTAGATGCAAGCGTCTACAGGTCATGCTAGATGCAAGCGTCTACAGGTCATGCTAGATGCAAGCGTCTACAGGTCATGCTAGATGCAAGCGTCTACGGGTCTTGCTAGATGCAAGCGTCTACGGGTCTTGCTAGATGCAAGCGTCTGCAGGTCATGCTAGATGCAAGCGTCTACGGGTCTTGCTAGATGCAAGCGTCTGCAGGTCATGCTACATGCAAGCGTCTACAGGTCATGCTAGATGCAAGCGTCTACAGGTCATGTTAGATGCAAGCGTCTACAGGTCATGCTAGATGAAAGTGTCTACAGGTCATGCTAGATGCAAGCGTCTACAGGTCATGCTAGATGCAAGCGTCTACAGGTCATGTTAGATGCAAGCGTCTACAGGTCATGCTAGATGCAAGCGTCTACAGGTCATGTTAGATGCACGCGTCTACAGGTCATGTTAGATGCACGCGTCTACAAGTCGTGCTAGATGCAAGCGTCTATAGGTCATGTTAGATGTGAGTGTCTACAGGTCATGCTGGACACAAGCGTCTAAAGGTCTTGCTAGATGCAAACGTCTACAGGTCAAGTTAGATGCAAGCGTCTACAGGTCATGCTAGATGCAAGCATCAACATAATGCTAGATGCTAGCGTCTATATGTCATGTTAGATGTGAGTGTCTACAGGTCATGCTGGACACAAGCGTCTAAAGGTCATGTTAGATGCAAGCGTCTACAGGTCATGCTGGACACAAGCGTCTACAGGTCATGCTAGATGCAAGCGTATTCAGGTCATGGTAGACACAAACGTCTACGGGTCATGCTAATGCAAGCGTCTACGGGTCTTGCTAGATGCAAGCGTCTACAGGTCATGTTAGATGCAAGCGTCTACAGGTCATGTTAGATGAAAGTGTCTACAGGTCGTGTTAGATGCAAGCGTCTACAGGTCATGCTAGATGAAAGTGTCTACAGGTCATGCTAGATGCAAGCGTCTACAGGTCATGTTAGATGCACGCGTCTACAGGTCATGTTAGATGGAAGCATCTACAGGTCATGCTAGATGCAAGCGTCTACGGGTCATGCTAGACACAAACGTCTACAGGTCATGCTAGATGCAATCGTCTACAGGTCATGCTAGATGCAATCGTCTACAGGTCACGTTAGATGCAAGCTTCTACAGGTCATGCTAGATACAAACGTCTATAGGTCATGCTAGATGCAAGCGTCTACAGGTCATGCTAGATGCAAGCGTCTACAGGTCATGCTAGATGCAAGCGTCTACAGGTCACGTTAGATGCAAGCTTCTACAGGTCATGCTAGATACAAACGTCTATAGGTCATGCTAGATGCAAGCGTATTCAGGTCATGCTAGATGCAAGCGTCTACGGGTCGTGTTAGATGCAAGCGTCTACAGGTCATGTTAGATGCAAGCGTCTACAGGTCATGTTAGATGCAAGCGTCTACAGGTCATGCTAGATGCAAGCGTCTACAGGTCATGCTAGATGCAAGCGTCTACAGGTCATGCTAGATGCAAGCGTCTACAGGTCATGCTAGATGCAAGCGTCTACAGGTCATGCTAGATGCAAGCGTCTGCATGTCATGTTAGATGCAAGCGTCTACAGGTCATGTTAGATGGAAGCATCTACAGGTCATGCTAGATGCAAGCTTCTACAGGTCATGCTAGACACAAACGTCTATAGGTCATGTTAGATACAAGCGTCTACAGGTCATGCTAGATGCAAGCGTCTACAGGTCATGCTAGATGCAAGCGTCTACAGATCATGCTAGATGCATGCGTCTACAGGTCATGCTAGATGCAAGCGACCCAGAACGCACATCTGAACCTCACAATTAAGCGCTGATATGTTATTCCTTTCTTGCCCAAGTCATGGCTGTATGATCCGTTGAGACTACAGTTGGGACACCAAGGGAATTGCCATAGTGATCACTCATAGAGCCACTGCGTGTTCAGTGGCTGAACAGTTATCATATAGGTCAATTTGTTACCTTTTCAACCAACTATCGCTTTCCAATCGGAAAATTGATGTAAAAGATATCTGGTCCATGAAAGAATGGAGATTACAGTGTAGACTGGTCTAGAGGCTAGGACCTTGTAACTTTTGAGACTGAGTCCGTAGGTCCAAGTACCGGGATACCGAGTTAGAGAATGTACGCAGGCCATGCGAATCAGACCAAGCCAAGGTTGTGTATGCTAGTGTCACGCCACAAATCCGATTCTAAATATACATCCGGACAAGAGACTGTCATTGGTCGATATGAATAGATCTGATGTCACTTTCGCGCCACTAGCTAATTTCGCCATGCTCATTGGACAGTTGGTTCGCGCCTTTCTACATTTGGATTTCAGCGGGTTTCCCAGGTCAATCGACGCTTTTCCCGATATCTATTAATAGTGGGGACGATTTTGTTGATCTCTGGCCACATGTGAGTGTAACCGGAGATGGCCAGCACCTACAGACTCCCCTTGGTAACGGCCGGCTGAACTGTGAAAATAGGTCAACCCCAGCTTGGGCCTGGAATTCTCAGTTCACGCTGTCCACAGTCGCAGAACGGATACTGGTGCAAAGAGGTCAAATCCAGCGTGGTCCTCTAGTTCTGCGATAATTTGCAGTCACACACAGTTGCGTCCCTTACTTTGGGATTTCCAGATCTATTCATGTCTCTTGTCCGGATGTATATTTAGAATCGGATTTGTGGCGTGACACTACGCACCACGTTGTCTGAGAACCAATTTTGTGTGCACGTGGTTTTGAACTTGCGGTCCGACAGCCTCTCAAGCGCTCTCAGCTTCCAGTCACCCGTGCTGGACAGGCTGCGCCTCAATACGGCTCCCGATAGCCCTCCAAGCACTCGACAGCCCGTCACCAGTCTCTCCTCCAGTCTCAGTCACCTCTTAGTCTCCTCTTAGTCTCTTCTAGTCTCCTCTCGTCTATCATGTACAGACGAATATATAGTGCCGTGCTTTGGGTCCAAGAGTATTTCCAGCGACCCCTGCCCTGCCACGTGGGCATACTCGAGGGCCAATCGGTGGTCAGATGCTTACTGCGTAGGGAAGCAAGGGGAAATTTCAGTCCCTCGCCCCCCACCCAGCATTCTGTTGACTCATTCTGACCCTGACCCTGCCACGTGGGCATACTCGAGGGTCAATCGGTGGTCAGATGCTTACTGCATAGGGAAGCAAGGGGAGTTTTCAGTCCCTCGCCCCCCACCCATCATTCTGTTGACTCATTCTGACCCCCTGACCCTCTGCGCGCTGACCAGGCAGAAATTCGCCTCCACCCCCTCTCACAGACAAAGGAGGCGCTGACTCATTCTGACCCCCCCTCTTACGGACAAAGGGGGGAAAGCCCCTCGAACCTTCCCCAAGGCACTTTACATTCGTATGCACATGATAGACGAGGGGAGACTAGAAGAGACTAAGAGGTGACTGAGACTGGAGGAGAGACTGGTGACGGGCTGTGGAGTCCTTGGAGGGCTATCTGGAGCCGTATTGAGGCCTGTCCAGCACGGGTGACTGGAAGCTGAGAGCGCTTGAGAGGCTGTCGGTGCCGTATTGAAGCGCAGCCTGAGCAACACAAGTGACCACTGTGGGTGCAGGAGTGATTGCTAGAAGCGTTGACCAGTACACCCGACCCCGGCACTTAGATATATCCACAGTCCGGAAATAAACATCCTGTAAAAAATACTCCCCTGTCCTGATTCAACTTTCCTGGCGCAAGCTGGGACGGACCGCAAGTAGCAGACCATGTGCACGCAACATTGGTTCTCAGACCACGTGTACGACATTCCTTCGCAACGTGTACGAGTTTGCCTGTTGACGCCCTCACCCAGGCGAGACCCTGAGTGCCGAACGGAAGAAGAGCATGTTCGATTGAGTCCAGCCTTGGAAGGCGAGTAAACCTTATCCTGGATCGCTGCACTAAACAATCGTGGTCATAGAGGAAGGCGTGAGTCATAGAATTTCACTGGGCGTGTAGTGGAGAATGGCTTGTGGGAATGCGCAGTGAACTTTCTGTCGAGGTATTGGGGTGGGGTGGATGGGTGGGATGGGGGTGGAGTTTGGGACTGAAGAGCGGAAAGGGAGGGGTGGGGAAAGAAGGATCAGTGGTAGTGGTAGCTGCCAGGTTACGGGGAGAATGCTGTACAGGCCCGTAGGTAGGGCAATGGACGACACTGGCGCGAGTGTGATTTTTTTTTTCTCAATGTGGGCTATTTTGGAGTCTGATGTCTTGTGTACTCAAACGCGCTCGTGCGTTCATGTGAGAGAGAGAGAGAGAGAGAGAGAGAGAGAGAGAGAGAGAGAGAGAGAGAGAGAGGGAGAAGAGAGAGTGTGTGAGATAGAGAGAGAGAGGGAGAGGGAGAGAGCGAGAGAGAGGGAGAGAGAGAAGAGAGAGAGAGAAAGAAAAAGAGAGAGAGATGTGCGCAGATGTTCATGTGTGTACATGTATGTGCAAGAAAATGCGCATGCGTGTGACGCGCGCTTGCGTCCTTACATTGCTACGCAGTGCACGCATCGGAAAAAGAAAGTTAACATCCGACCCGCCCTCAGAAACACAAGTCCCCTCGGCGAAAGTCGATCATTATTCATGGGATGCCTCTCTTGATGTCAAGAGTTCAGCATCAGTCTGCCATCCTTGACATCGCCGAGATTAAGGCCGTGCTCATGGCTGTCAGATCAAACCCTCAGATGCAAATCTCCCGCATCGTCTGACGAAGGCGTGGTTGATTGCCACATGGCCACAGGGTGACTGATCACCACATAACGCCTAGGAGACATTCTCTTTTCGGGGTCAGTGACGGAGGATCTGACCAATCGAACCCCATTCCTAGAGGATGCTGCCCCGGGCTGTCTCTATGGTGGACAACGACATAGACAAGCCAATGTTTCTTGTGGGTTGAGGGGATGACTGGAAGGCGGGGCCTTTCAAGTGTGGCTTCCAGGAGAGAAATGGTTCTTATCGGGCAAAGAAAACGTACGGTGTGGATGGGAGAGAAATAGCCGCAGGACGTGCCTTCTGAAGGACGGGCAAACCAGCCGCACCCGATCTTTCTCTTTGCATGGAGGACCTGTCGGGGTCTGGGGACTGCTGTAACGTCCGCGGTCTACTGGAAAAGGCAAAGGCCACGCCTCCAACCATATACACACACATACACACACACACACACACACATATATATATATATATATATATATATATATATATATATGTATATATATATATACAGACACACACACACACAAATAAACGCACACACATATACACACAGACACATACACACACACAAATAAACGCACACACATATACACACAGACACACGCACACACAGTCACATGGAAGCGCACACGCCCGCACATACGCTTGTATGAACTCTCGTATACTCAAGCTTGCACATGCACACACACACAAACACACACACACACACACACACGCACACACACACACACACACACGCACACACACACGCACAAATAAACACACACACACACACGCACACACAAATAAAAACACACACAAAAACACACACACACAGACACACACACACACACACACACACACGCACGCACACACACAAATAAACACACACACGCGCGCGCGCGCACACACACACACACACACAAATAAACACACACACACACATACATACGCACGCACGCACACACACACACACACACACACACAAACGCACAGGTGTGTATGCGCGCACACACACAACACACACACACACAACACACACACACACAACACACACACACACACACACACACACACACGCACGTTTCCAGGCTTGGCTACTGTCACTTCACCCCACCCCCAGCCACTCAGCCCCTGTTCCCACCCCCAGCCACTCAGTCCCTGTTCCCACCCCAGCCACTCAGCCCCTGTTCCCACCTCCAGCCACTCAGCCCCTGTTCCCACCCCCAGCCACTCAGCCCCTGTTCCCACCCCCAGCCACTCAGCCCCTGTTCCCACCCCCCTGCTTCCCAAGGGCAGGTAAGGGCCACTTTCCCCTGTCACGTGTGGTGACAGACAGCGGCTTAAGGTTGACGACATCTGCCGTCAGCCGCCCCTTGTCTCAGTGACGTAATCTGACTAATGTAGCGGGATGACAGCTACAGAATTTGACGAAGTAATGCATCTGCCAAAAAGAAAGAAAAAAGATCAAGAAAAGGGGAATATTGGAATTGGAAGAGAAAGAGGGGAAGGATGAGGAATAGAAACAGAAGCAATCGGTGTAGACGGAGATGGAAGAGGGGGTTGGAATGAGGAATAGAAACAGAAGAAATTGGTGTAGACGGGGATGGAAGAGGGGGTTGGAATGAGGAGTAGAAACAGAAGAAATCGGTGTAGACGGGGATGGAAGAGGAGGTTGGAATGAGGAATAGAAACAGAAGAAATTGGTGTAGACGGAGGTGGAAGAGGGGGTTGGAATGAGGAATAGAAACAGAAGAAATTGGTGTAGACGGAGGTGGAAGAGGGGGTTGGAATGAGGAATAGGAACAGAAGAAATCGGTGTAGACGGAGGTGGAAGAGGGGTTGGAATGAGGAATAGAAACAGAAGAAATCGATGTAGACGGGGATGGAAGAGAAAGAGGGGGGGGGGGGGGAGCAACAGCTTCAGCAGCTCAAGCAGACAGAGGGGAATGATTCTCTTTCTCTCTCTGTATATATATATATCTGTCCTTCTCTCTATTTCAATCTCTCTCTTTTCTCTCTCTCTCTCTCATTATGTCTCCTTATTTCTGTCTCTATGTCTATACATCTCTCTCATCTCCCTGTCTCTCTCACTATCTGTCTCTCTCACTCTCCATCTATTTCTGTCTCTGTCTTTATCTATCTGTCTCTCTCTCTCTAGATGGATGGATGGATGGAGTTTAAGGGCCTCTCAGCCTTGTAGGCTATATAAGGCCACAACGTTAAGAAACACCCATCTTTAACAAACTATCAAAACTCTTCATGTCAGTGAGGTCTCATACAGCTCATGAAATCAATTACATCGAGTCCCACTGCCCACCAGCCAGCAAAGGCTGTGTAGAGCCTTCAAACATGAAGACGCACAAAGGGCGACAGAGCAAAATCTCACTTCTCAACCTCCCTCGTCACCGACAAAGCACTATCTCTGTCTCTATCTCCATCTATTTCTGTCTCTGTCTTTATCTCTCTCTCTCTCTCTCTCTGTTTTTCTCTGCCTCTCACTTACTTTTTCTTCCGTCTTTCCTTCTTCTCTCCTGCGTCTGTGTGTGTGTGTGTGTGCGCGCGCGCACGCAAGCGCGCGTGCGTGCGCGTATGTGAGTATGTATCTGTGACTCAATGAGTGCGCGAGCGAGTGTGTTGTTCTCTCTGGCACATATTCTTGTCGTTACTATCGCTGTCTTGTCGTCGTCATTCCTTTGCCGCCGCCTGACAAGTGACATGGTGCGTGTCCCGCAAGTCCCCGCTCTACAACATGTAGCGAGTGCTTCAGACACCTTGTTTTTCGCCTTATACCCTCTCCTTGACCTCGCCTAGGTCTTTTTGTTTTCTTCCTTTAAAAAAAGAAGCTTTTGTTTGACTTTCCATTTCTCTCACACTTGAAAAATAATCCAAGCAGCACATTCAGAAAGAGCACGGAAACAAATATGTGCTGTCCTTCCAGCCGACTTGCTAATGCATTTCCCAGGGGAGAGTCCACTCCATTGCGTACGCTGGGACGTCCCCCTGCCCTGGGGACAGGGGATACGAGAGACTCGCAGACTGGAAAAGGGTGACAGGGGGGAAGGGGGGGTTGGGATAGAGGAAATCTGAAGAGGGAGGTAAATTTAGGGGGGGGGGGGGGGGGGGGAACAGCCCCAGGAAGCCAGGGAGACAGATGTGCTGCTGAAAATGTAGCTGTCTTGACGTGGCTGTTGATGACTCGTTCCAGAGAGGTCAACGGTGTCAGCTAGGGAGAGAGTGTATGCTGCACTTCGCTCTTGCTGGGAAGATTGAGACATTAGGAAGATGGATGGAGGTGGAGAAGGAATGGATGGAGAGAGAGAGACAGACAGACAGACAGACAGACAGACAGACAGACAGACAGACAGACAGACAGATAGACAGACAAAGAGAGAGACAGAAAGAGAGACAGATACAGAAAGAGATACAGAAAGAGAGAGAGAGAGAGAGACAGACAGAGAGACAGACAGACAAAGAGAGACAGAGACAGAAAGAGAGAGACAGATACAGAAAGAGAGAGAAAGAGAGACAGAGAGAGAGAGAGAGACAGAGAGACAAAGAGAGACAGAGACAGAAAGAGAGAAGAAAGAGACAAGAGAGAGAGAGAGAGAGAGAGACAGAAAATGACTGAATATTTTCTGATCTTTTTACGATTTACAGGAGGTTGAGCGAGTTCGCTTTCCTGTAGTCGAACTAATCACTGACATCTGAAGTGCAAATGTCATGAGTTGAACGAGTTGACTTCGTTGTGCGCTCTGGAACGTTTGAATGAAGGTACCTCGTCGTGCCTCACGTCTCTAATTTCGCGTCAAACACGAATCCGACCTGGGTTGCATCGGTCCAGGCACGATCGAGAAGAGAGAGAGAGAAAAAAATCCGGCCATCGCTACGTAATGAAGATGGAGGAGGTAGTGTTTGCCACTTGTAGGTAAGGCCATTAAGCACGAAAATCAGTTCAGAGTAAACGTAATTATTACCTCCCTCCACACTCACTCACACTTTTCATTCTAATTCTCTCTGTTTTCTGGTCTAGGGGTATCTCTCGTGGAGGGCGGGATAATTAAGTCTCTCTCTCTCTCTCACGCTTGCATGACGTGACACATTATTCATCAAAGATTCTTTAATCAGACTTAATCATGAGTGAAATCAAATTCAAGGCAAAATGAACGTAAATGTCAATCAATTCTATCAGTCTACTCTCTGACTGAAAAGGTAGATGATTAATTTCACTGACCCAAAACCAAAGTTGACCCAAAGTTACTCAAGTTCATGCAGATAGGCGATGGCGCTTCTCGAACCTTCCAACGACGAATACTTCTGCCCAAAACGATGTCCACTCAGAAATGGGCATTCACAAGTACACTCTCTCTCAAGGCTAGACCTCGAAAGGAGAGGTTAGAAGGGCCATAGACACCTGTGGGTGTTCACCCACACACACACGTACCCGCACTGACACAGGTTTGAACGCTTCAGCGAGCTCTCAGAACCAAACGACGAAGCTTCTTAATGCGGTAAAACTCAGCGTCATAATCCAAAGAAGCTGGACCTTCATTCGGAGAGGACACTGTTCTTAATACAACCTTTCAGATGGTCAGGGGAGGAATTGAAGAGTTTCTTTAACGTGCGGACTCCTCGTCTTACACGGAGCTGCTTGAAATACGTCTGTTGCGGGTAGGTGGGCTGTGACTTAGGGTTCGTCCCAGCTTGCGCCAGGAAAGCAGAAGCAGGACTTCGACGTGTGTTTTCTACAGGATCTTTATTCCCGGACTGGTCAGCGCTTCCAGCAGTCACTCCTGTACCCACAGCGGTCACTCGTGCTGCTCAGGCTGCGCCTCAATACGGCTCCGACAGCCTCCCAAGCGCTCTCAGCGGACCAATCAGTGGTCAGTTGGTTACTGCTTAGTGGGATGGGAAATTTCCAGTCCCCCCCCCCCTTCCCCCAGCATTCTGCTGACTAATTCTGACCCCCTGTGCGCTGACAAAAGGCAGAAATCGCCTCCACCCCCTCTCACAGACAAAGGAGGGAAAGTTCCCGAACCTTCCGCAGGCATTTCACATTACATTCACAACACATCCATTCACGTCCATATCCTCAAAGTCAACTGATAAGAAAATCTTCAATCTCCTAAACTGGGGAATTACTCACAGCGCATGCGCCACCATCCTTAATCAATCAAATCATTGTTGCATCACTAATAATTTTAGAAACAGCCGGTCCAAACCAGTCTCAGAGTGCAAAGCTCAGCTTGTTCCTGCCAAAACATCGACATGGCGAACGTTTCAAACAATACAGAAAATGGAATAAAGTGTGAACCGTAACAGTAATCCAGTGACGGAGTTACTAGTTATTCGCCTCTTATGAATCGCGTAGGGAGACGCAGTGGGTCAATTCTTACCCCGAACCCACAGGGGGAACGGTCTACTTGAGCGGAACGAAGACAATCCAAAGGACTACAATGATACACGTAGGGAGTTCATGGTAAGGTCAGTTCAAGGTCAAACCAGCTGTGCCGGAAAAAAAAATCACCGTATCTCATGACGCTATCACGGTTTTAGTTTCTGTGACCTTGGTGGTCTCGTGTTACGACCGGGTCAAGGACATTGTTTAGAGTATTTTTGCAGAATTAGATAGAGAACGAGATGATCGAGACGTTGTGCATTTGTCTCAGCGACAATTATGCCTCGCAAAAAAACTACCTCCAAGGAGGTAATAAATGTCCTTTTAGTCTATGGCGCGACAAGTGAGTAACAGAGGACCTTGCTGTTTGCCTTCTCCCTGTCGGTCCCTGCAATTTGTTGTCCCCAATTTAAGGCGTCGACAGACGTACCGTTTGTCCCACGATTTTGCTGCCGATCCGGTCAAGATTGCTATTTTAGGCTCATTTGCATACAATCCGATCCGATTCTTGTCAATAGAGCAAGCTCTATTCTACCGACCCGGTCCAGACCGATTCGACTTTAGAGCCTCGTTCTCGCGACTATTTGCACAATTAAATGGCGGACATGTCTACGGTTCGCACAGAAAACGCTGTATTTGGGGATACTAGAAACCCATCCAAAGAAAATGTAAGCCATGAACAGCATTAATTTATCAAAGCTGTATGTTGAATGCATCAATAGGTCGTGAAAGCTCCTACATTTTAAAAATGGAAATGCAGGTCGACGCATCTACACGCCAAAGCATCTGTTGGCACGGCTCGACTGCATCGTTGCGTGTGGCTATCAACCCGATTTTTACACAACGGTCTAGACCGGATCGCCCGCAAAATCGGCTTGAAAAACGGTACGTCTGTCGACGCCTTTAGTCTTGCACCTTTGAGGCCGTTTCCAGTCAATATCGATTAGTTTGTCTTGTCAACTGTCCTTTTCCCCAGGCTTCTTCTGTTTCTTGTTACTGTTCCTGTTTTTTCCCTCTGCGTGTCTGCTCCTCTTCTTTTGCTTTCTTTCTCTCTCTTCATTTTATTTGTTTTTGCTCCTCTCTTTTCCATCGCTGCTCCCTCCGCTGTTTCTCCATTTGCTACTGCTGCTGGTTTTCTGTTTCCTCCTCCTCCTCCTCCTCCTCCTCCTCCTCTGCTGCATAGTTGTGTCTTTCGCATCGTTATTCCTCGTGCTTGGCGCACTTTTACTTTACTCATGCACATTCTTTCGCCGACTCTGCCGAGATGATGCATTCAATTCCCCACTCACCCCAAATTACTGTTACATTGTTTCGTCTGGACGTCTCTCTACCCTGTTCTTCTCCTTCCCTTTCCCCTCGGCCGTTGTCGCGGTTGGGGTAGGTGGAAGGTGGCTCGACCCCCAACCGGACAGTAAAAAAAAAAAGGGAAATTCCTTCCTCAGTCACTAATCACATTTAAAGACAAAGACGCCACAAACCGAATCCAATGTAAAACAATTAACCAATAAATGAACAAACGCAAAAAAAATGAAACACACTATTACAAATAAACTTAAAAACGCCATGGGCATTAATCCATTCTTAGTTATCTATCTTTATCCATCTCTCTTCGAAATAAAAACTGGTCTTAATATAATAAATTCCCTGCGCGAGAACCCGCAGATACCGTGCAACAGAAGACACGCAGCATGAAGGTGGAAAAGCACGTGCAACATCATCTCTAACAGCAAGCGCCGACGCTGCATAACGCTTAAAGGTGTATAACGCTGCACTAAAAAACAATATGAAGTGGACTTAGTCACACCACCTACCATGAGCCGTGACAGACCTTCAATCTTTGCGTAAAATAAAAAATAATAAAATGAGCCATGACAGCCGTCATATCGTATTTCGCTCTTGTCAGCGCTGGGCGCTGCAGGCCCAGATGGCGGGATGACAGCCGTGGCGTAGCTATATATATATATATATATATATATATATATATATATATATATATATATATATATATGTGGGCCTGACAGGAAACTGCTGACGCTGCAGCGTCTGCTGGCAAATGACAGGCCTCAGGCCACTCTGCGGTGGGGCTCGCTGGAGTCACAGTGACAGGCAGATTAGGGAGGATGGATGGGTGGATGGAGACCGACAGGCAGGCAGGCCGCCCGCCCGCCCGACCAACCGACAGACAAACACACAGACAGACACACTAACAGACATTTACACAAAAAGCACAATATGTATGAAACACAAAATATCCATACTGGGAGTAACATGGAAACAGGAACACACGGGACGCACATACATACGTGCATTTGAGGATGAACGAATACAGACAGGAACAAGGGAGGGGGGGGGGATAGAGAGAGAGAGAGAGAGAGAGAGAGAGAGAGAGAGAGAGAGAGAGAGAGAGAGAGAGACTTTGACTTTGACTTTGACTACTTTTTTGCGGCCGACAACCCGTCATGACAATAAAACTTACATGTATGTACATACGTAGAACCAGAACATTTTTTGTACACATGTAAAATCAGTACAGTTGTGGAATAACACTTTGAAATGCAATAGAATCAAATGAATATGTAATGATACACATGATAGCAAGCATGATCTTATATAATATATTAATCATAGTTACTATGCTCATTGCAACATTGTACAATCATCGACAGTGTACTTGGTGCACAACAAGAACATTTGTTGTACCGACTTGTCAGCATGGCAGAAATATACATTCTATCTTGCATTTGTAACATTTTACACATAATTATCGTCACTGTTAACCCTCTCACAGCGAAGTTTAAAAGCGTAAAATATATACATTGAAACGTCTCGTGTTTTCCTTATTTCACCTCCGTTTATCAGGTGTGCCATGTCCGCATATCGTGCTCGTTGCAGATGCTTTGAAATATAGTT
>JAWQFJ010020818.1:15000-16611 GCA_034096865.1 Theodoxus fluviatilis | reverse complement strand
GTGTCCTTGTGTCTGTCTGTCTGTGTGTCTGTGTGCCTGTCTGTCTGTGTGTCTGTCTGTCTTTCTGTCTGTCTGTGTGTCTGTGTGTGTGTGTGTCCGTCTGTCTGTCTGTCTGTCTGTCTGGCTGTCTGTCTGTGTTTCTGTCTGTCTGTCTGTCTGTCTGTCTGTGTGACTGTGTGTCTGTGTGTCTGTGTCTTGTAAGTTCTTTCTAGGCGTTAACTTTATTGCACAAATATTCTTCCATATGACGAAAATAAGAGCATTTTGCTCTGTCATTTCTTACATTAAAGAACCCATTAAAACATTAGCAAGTGTCCCTAAATCATTATTTAGTGTTAATCATTCCGAGCTTCTTCAAATCCCTGAGCATCACGTGCTGCTGCTGCAGCTGCCTTGTTTTCTCTTGGCCTACAGTCTGTATTTCGATCCTGCCATCACAATCCCGCACTGCAGGGGTCTGGACCGGCATTCCGCAGACAGAACACTCGTGCCAGGACTTGGTAGACTCCAAGTTGAGGCTGCCGACTTCGTCACGCCATTCAGTCACGTGGTTCTACAGCGGAATGGACTCCACCGTGGCGTGACATCATGGGAAGCGACGAATAATCGTGACGTCAAAGACCTGACATCCAGGGTGCATTAACGCGAGTCCGTTCCGCAGCGAGTCGGTGTTAGTGTCTGAGCTGTGTCACGCATGTCGCTTGTTGCCTGTCTGCTCCCTGACTCTTCCATTTCTCCTCCCTTCACCCCCACCGCCGCACTTCCACCTTTTACAGATTCTCGCTGTTTTTCCCTCAACTCTACCCCCTTCTTCTCCCCCACACTCCAGCCGCTCCCCCCCCCCCCCCCCCCCCCCCCCGTCTCCTACTCTTTAGTTATTGGCATATTTCTGTGCAATGCTGACTTTTTATGGCATTTTACCTGAAGTGTTTCTGTCTTTGATCTCGTGTGGCGGTTCTTAATTGTTCATCTGTCGTCTCGTCTGCTTGGTTTGTATCCGCCCTCGTCAGTGCGCGAGTGTGAATGTAAAAATGAACAGAAAGAAAACCAGGGTGTGGTGGAACAGCTGCAGCTTGTGCATGTAAAACTAGCATTGCCATGTGAGTGTCGAGGAACTTTGAAGAAAAAAACTGGGAGTTTCTAACCACCCAGCATTTCACACATCCATCAATCGAGTTTTGGTCTTCTCGTCGAAAGCGATTCCCCCAATTGATCGAGCTCTGTCCCCCTGTGGGGTGGGGACCCTGTGGGGTGGGGACCCTGTGGGGTGGGGACCCTGTGGGGTGGGGACCGTGTGGGGTGGCGACCCTGTGGGATGGGGAACCTGTGGGGTGGGGACCCTGTGGGGTGGGGACCCTGTGGCGTGGGGACCGTGTGGGATGGGGACCCTGTGGGGTGGGTATCCTGTGGGGTAGGGACCCTGTGGGGTGGGGATCCTGTGGGGTGGGGACTCTGTGGTTTGGGGACTCTGTGGGGTGGAGACTGTGAGGTGGGGACTCTGTCGGGTGAGGATCCTGTGGGGTGGGGATTCTGTGGGGTGGGGATCCTGTGGGGTGGGGACCCTGTGGGGTGGGGATCCTGTGGGGTGGGACCCTGTGGGTGGGGATCCTG
>JAWQFJ010020818.1:2500-10000 GCA_034096865.1 Theodoxus fluviatilis | reverse complement strand
AGTGCGCCACTCGCTGTGCCTAGCAATGATGAAGCTACAGAACCCGTAACCGCATTTGATTGGCTCATACTAAATATAACTAATTGGAAGTCACTCCACGGACTTGCACAGTAAACATGCCTCGAAACTTGGAGTTTACATACCATGGAAGTGGCAAACGTGCCGATTGCTTTCAAATTTCGGAGACATAAATGTTTTTGTTATCTCATCACCGTGGCAGAGTGGAATGTACATGTATGTCTTGGTTTGATATTTGTAGCATACTTCGGCATTTACATCCATTCCTGTAACGAAGTAGCAGACGTAACACATTTTGGGATTCCCTTGACCTTTCTCTATGACTTGTGATGGTTATCGCCCTTTTGTTATTAATGGATTTTCGACCCTAATGCTTTTATGAAGTTGTCTATTCGATCAAGAGGGATATAATTGAGTATGAAATCATTTTGGAGATTCGTGTAGCCAAAGAGAGCCTCCGTAACCCTCTACTTTTAATGGTAACGTGCTTTTAAAGTAATTAAAGAAACCGACCAATAAAAACTCCTGAGCCTGCTACATCGTAGCAAAGATGAAGTTGAGTGCAACGGAACGTAGGGTAAGTAACGCCTTGAGACAAATATAATTCATGACGCTCTGTTCCTGTCGCATTTAACGAAACGGGAAGAACATCACGGAGCTGTCTTATTTGTCGTATAATCAGAGGGTCGATCGCACCATTTACTGATCGAACATTATCAAGAAGAGTCGACTCGAAAAATTGCCTTATTAAGAATTATTAGCAAGACAATTAGAGTGGTTCAAGCAGGATTGGACATCCCATTTGACAGAGAGCAACACAATATTTAGATTTATTATTTGCAAGACGCAACACAATGCTGAATTATACCTACACACCTACATAACTTCCTTGTGTTGGCCAGAGCAGATTTCATAAAGTTCAGAATGAAGAGATACCATGCAATAAGCAGAGAACACCCTCTGGCATGTCTATTTTGCAGACTAACTGGAATTGAGATAATGACATACAATTTCCCTTCCGACAAGCGAACCAGTGCGCCAGACTTGATACACTAACACATCAGTCGCATTAGCGAATACGAGAGAAAAATCATCGCGTGCTGTCATCTGACATCTCACTCACAGATGCGTTGCTTCTGGAAAGTTGTTCTGAATGTTTCTAAAACAAAGATGACTACTGGAGCAGGTGTTGCTTCCACTTTCCAGCTGTCATTTCGCCGTCTGTCCTTGACAGTCAGTCACATCATCTCATTCCCGCCTCAGTCGTAAAATCGATGCAAAGCTGATTGCGTTTGGGCTCTGCCCCACAGGCAGCCTCCTATTAGCAGCGCGTACCTCACAGCAAATCAGAGAACAGCACATCGCGGACGACAACCCCCCAACATCTGCTTGCTTCATTACAGGTCCTCGGTCTGTTCATGAGGGTGAGTGATCCTGAGCGCTTGCCCTCTTGATAGGCCTTCGCGTATCTGTGAGTCTAGTACCAGTAGTGTTAGTAGCAGTATTAGCAGTACAAACTGCATGCAGTGTTCTCCACTTCCCCAACACTCTCCGCTCATGAGGCGAGCACAGTAAGCCATCGCGAGCGCTCGCCCTCCTAAACAGGTCCCTTGTCTCAATGCAGCTTGGAGAGATGCCGGAAGAGCATACTTAGATATGCAAATGAGGGGCGTAGAGTGATTTCAACGAAGTCGGTGTCAAGGTAATACAGCATCCGGGCATTTGCAAGTGCGAGTTCGCAAAGTTGAGAACATATTTCTTGATTAGTGCTCGGATAAGATGAGAGAGGGGTTCATCACGCTGGACTGGGTAGTGATTCCACGAAGGAGTGTTTCTTGATTGGTGTTGCTATCCTTGCTACATGGTCATGATGTTGCTGTCCTTGCTACATGGTCATGATGTTGCTGCCCTTGCTACATGCTGCTGCCCTTGCTACATGCTGCTGACGTTGCTTGCTGTTGCTGCCCTTGCTACATGTTGCTGCCCTTGCTACATGCTGCTACCCTTGCTACATGTTGCTGCCCTTGCTACATGTTGCTGCCCTTGCTACATATTGCTGCCCTTGCTACATGTTGCTGCCCTTGCTACATGCTGCTGCCCTTGCTACATGTTGCTGCCCTTGCTACATGCTGCTGCCCTTGCTACATGTTGCTGCCCTTGCTACATGTTGCTGCCCTTGCTACATGTTGCTGCCCTTGCTACATGTTGCTGCCCTTGCTTCTTGCTGCTGCCCTTGCTACATGCTGCTGCCCTTGCTACATGTTGCTGCCCTTGCTACATGCTGCTGCCCTTGCTACATGTTGCTGCCCTTGCTACATGCTGCTGCCCTTGCTACATCTTGTTGCCCTTTCTACATGCTCCTGCCCTTGCTAAATGCTGCTGCCCTTGCTACATGCTGCTGACGTTGCTTGCTCTTGCTGCCCTTACTACATGCTGCTGCCCTTGCTACATGTTGCTGTCCTTGCTACATCTTGCTGTCCTTGCTCCATGCTGCTGCCCTTGCTACATGCTACTGACGTTGCTTGCTCTTGCTGCCCTTACTACATGTTGCTGCCCTTGCTACATGTAGCTGCCCTTGCTACATCTTGCTGTCCATGCTCCATGCTGCTGCCCTTATTACATGCTGCTGACGTTGCTTGCTGTTGCTGCCCTTGCTCGATGCTGCTGCCCTTGCTACATGCTGCTGCGCTTGCTACATGCTGCTGCCCTTGCTACATGTAGCTGCCCTTGCTACATGTAGCTGCCCTTGCTACATCTTGCTGCTCTTGCTACAATCATGCTGCCCTTGCTACATGCTGGTGACTTTGCTACGTGCTGGTGACGTTGCTACATGTTGCTGCCCATGCTACATGCTGCTGCCCTTGCTACATGGTGCTGCCCTTGCTACATGCTGCTGCCCTTGCTATATGCTGCTGCCCTTGCTACATGTTGCTGCCCTTGCTACATGCTGCTGCCCTTGCTACATGTTGCTGCCCTTGCTACATGCTGGTGACGTTGCTACATGTTGCTGCCCTTGCTACATGGTGCTGCCCTTGCTACATGCTGCTGCCCTTGCTACATGCTGCTGCCCTTGCTTCATGTTGCTGCCCTTGCTACATGCTGTTGTCCTTGCTACATGTAGCTGCCCTTGCTACATCTTGTTGCCCTTGCTACACGTTGCTGCCCTTGCTACATGCTGCTGCCCTTGCTACATGCTGCTGCCCTTGCTACATGCTGCTGCCCTTGCTACATGCTGCTGCCCTTGCTACATGCTGGTGACGTTGCTTCATGTTGCTGCCCTTGCTACATGCTGCTGCCCTTGCTACATGCTGCTGTCCTTGCTACATGCTGCTGCCCTTGCTTCATGTTGCTGCCCTTGCTACATGTTTCTGCCCTTGCTACATGCTGCTGCCCTTGCTACATGCTGGTGACGTTGCTTCATGTTGCTGCCCTTGCTACATGCTGCTGCCCTTGCTACATGCTGCTGCCCTTGCTACATGCTGCTGCCCTTGCTACATGTTGCTGCCCTTGCTACATGCTGCTGTCCTTGCTACATGCTCTTGCCCTTGCTACATGCTGGTGACGTTGCTACATGTTGCTGCCCTTGCTTCATGTTGCTGCCCTTGCTACATCTTGTTGCCCTTGCTACATGCTGCTGCCCTTGCTACATGCTGCTGCCCTTGCTACATGCTGCTGCCCTTGCTACATGCTGCTGCCCTTGCTACATCTTGTTGCCCTTGCTACATGTTGCTGCCCTTGCTACATGCTGCTGCCCTTGCTACATGTTGCTGCCCTTGCTACATGCTGCTGCCCTTGCTACATGCTGCTGCCCTTGCTACATCTTGTTGCCCTTGCTACATGCTGCTGCCCTTGCTACATCTTGTTGCCCTTGCTACATGTAGCTGCCCTTGCTACATCTTGTTGCCCTTGCTACATCTTGTTGCCCTTGCTACATCTTGTTGCCCTTGCTACATGTAGCTGCTCTTGCTACATCTTGTTGCCCTTGCTACATGTAGCTGCCCTTGCTACATGCTGCTGCCCTTGCTACATCATGCTGCCCTTGCTACATGTTGCTGCCCTTGCTACATGCTGCTGCCCTTGCTACATGCTGCTGCCCTTGCTACATCTTGTTGCCCTTGCTACATGTAGCTGCCCTTGCTACATGTAGCTGCCCTTGCTACATGCTGCTGCCCTTGCTACATCTTGCTGCCCTTGTTACATGTTGCTGCCCTTGCTACATCTTGCTGCCCTTGCTACATGCTGCTGCCCTTGCTACATGTTGCTGCCCTTGCTACATGCTGCTGCCCTTGCTACATCTTGTTGCCCTTGCTACATGTAGCTGCCCTTGCTACATGTAGCTGCCCTTGCTACATGCTGGTGCCCTTGCTACATCTTGCTGCCCTTGCTACATGTTGCTGCCCTTGCTACATCTTGCTGCCCTTGCTACAAGTTGCTGCCCTTGCTACATGCTGCTGCCCTTGCTACATGCTGCTGCCCTTGCTACATCTTGTTGCCCTTGCTACATGTTGCTGCCCTTGCTACATGTAGCTGCCCTTGCTACATGCTGCTGCCCTTGCTACATGTTGCTGTCCTTGCTACATCTTGCTGCCCTTGCTACATGTTGCTGCCCTTGCTACATGTAGCTGCCCTTGCTACATGCTGCTGCCCTTGCTACATCTTGCTGCCCTTGCTACAAGTTGCTGCCCTTGCTACATGTAGCTGCCCTTGCTACATGCTGCTGCCCTTGCTACATCTTGCTGCCCTTGCTACAAGTTGCTGCCCTTGCTACATCTTGTTGCCCTTGCTACATGTACCTGCCCTTGCTACATGCTGGTGCCCTTGCTACATGCTGCTGCCCTTGCTACATGCTGCTGCTCTTGCTACATGCTGCTGCCCTTGCTACAAGCTGCTGCTCTTGCTACATGCTGCTGCCCTTGCTACATGCTGCTGCTCTTGCTACATGCTGGTGCCCTTGCTACATGCTGCTGCCCTTGCTACATGCTGCTGCCCTTGCTACATGCTGCTGCTCTTGCTACAAGCTGCTGTCCTTGCTTAATCTTGTTGCCCTTGCTACATGCTGCTGCCCTTGCTACATGCTGCTGCTCTTGCTACATGCTGGTGACGTTGCTACATGCTGCTGCCCTTGCTACATGTTGCTGTCCTTGCTACATGCTGCTGCCCTTGCTACATGCTGCTGCCCTTGCTACATGCTGCTGCCCTTGCTACATGCTGCTGCCCTTGCTACATGTTGCTGTCCTTGCTACATGCTGCTGCCCTTGCTACATGCTGCTGCCCTTGCTACATGCTGCTGCCCTTGCTACATGTTGCTGTCCTTGCTACATGCTGCTGCCCTTGCTACATGCTGCTGCCCTTGCTACATGTTGCTGCCCTTGCTACATGCTGCTGCCCTTGCTACATGTTGCTGCCCTTGCTACATGCTGCTGTCATTGCTACATGCTGCTGCCCTTGCTCCATGCTGCTGCCCTTGCTACATGCTGCTGCCCTTGCTTCATGTTGCTGCCCTTGCTACATGCTGCTGCCCTTGCTTCATGTTGCTGCCCTTGCTACATGCTGCTGCCCTTGCTACATGTTGCTGCCCTTGCTACATCTTGCTGCCCTTGCTACATGTTGCTGCCCTTGCTACATGTTGCTGCCCTTGCTACATCTTGCTGCCCTTGCTACATCTTGCTGCCCTTGCTACATCTTGTTGCCCTTGTTACATCTTGCTGCCCTTGCTACATGCTGCTGCCCTTGCTACATCATGCTGCCCTTGCTACATCTTGCTGCCCTTGCTACATCTTGCTGCCCTTGCTACATGTTGCTGCCCTTGTTACATGCTGCTGCCCTTGCTACATGTAGCTGCCCTTGCTACATGCTGCTGCCCTTGCTACAATCTGCTGCCCTTGCTACATGCTGTTGCCCTTGCTACATGTTGCTGCCCTTGCTACATGTTGCTGCCCTTGCTACATGTTGCTGCCCTTGCTCCATGCTGCTGCCCTTGCTACATGCTGGTGACGTTGCTACATGCTGCTGCCCTTGCTTCATGTTGCTGCCCTTGCTACATGTTGCTGCCCTTGCTACATGGTGCTGCCCTTGCTACATGCTGCTGCCCTTGCTACATGCTGCTGCCCTTGCTACATGCTGCTGCCCTTGCTCCATGCTGCTGCCCTTGCTACATGCTGGTGACGTTGCTACATGCTGCTGCCCTTGCTTCATGTTGCTGCCCTTGCTACATGTTGCTGCCCTTGCTACATGGTGCTGCCCTTGCTACATGCTGCTGCCCTTGCTACATGTTGCTGCCCTTGCTACATGCTGCTGCCCTTGCTACATGTTGCTGCCCTTGCTAAATGCTGCTGCCCTTGTTACATCTTGCTGCCCTTGCTACATGCTGCTGCCCTTGCTACAAGCTGCTGCCCTTGTTACATGCTGCTGCCCTTGCTACATGCTGCTGCCCTTGCTACATGTTGCTGCCCTTACTACATGCTGCTGCCCTTGCTACATGGTGCTGCCCTTGCCCAAAATATGTTGCTGCCCTTGCTACATATTGCTGCCCTTGCTACATGTTGCTGCTCTTGCTACATGCTGGTGACGTTGCTACATGTTGCTGCCCTTGCTACATGCTGGTGACGTTGCTAAATGTTGCTGCCCTTGCTACATGTTGCTGCCCTTGCTACATGTTGCTGTCCTTGCTACATGCTGCTGCTCTTGTTACATGCTGCTGCCCTTGCTACATGTTGCTGTCCTTGCTACATGCTGCTGCTCTTGTTACATGCTGCTGCCCTTGCTACATGTTGCTGTCCTTGCTACATGCTGCTGCTCTTGTTACATGCTGCTGCCCTTGCTACATGTTGCTGTCCTTGCTACATGCTGCTGCTCTTGTTACATGCTGCTGCCCTTGCTACATGTTGCTGTCCTTGCTACATGCTGCTGCCCTTGCTACACGCTGCTGCCCTTGCTACACGCTGCTGCCCTTGCTACATGTTGTTGGCCTTGCTACATGCTGCTGCCCTTGCTACATGCTGCTGCCCTTGCTACATGCTGCTGCCCTTGCTACATGCTGCTGTCCTTGTTACATGTTGCTGCCCTTGCTACATGCTGCTGCCCTTGCTTCATGTTGCTGCCCTTGCTACAAGCTGCTGCCCTTGCTTCAAGTTGCTGCCCTTGCTACATGCTGGTGACGTTGCTACATGTTGCTGCCCTAGCTACATGTTGCTGCCCTTGCTACATCTTGCTGCCCTTGCTTCTTGTTGCTGCCCTTGCTACATGTTGCTGCCCTTGCTACATCTTGCTGCCCTTGCTACATCTCTCTGCCCTTGCTACATCTTGCTGCCCTTGTTACATCTTGCTGCCCTTGCTACATGCTGCTGCCCTTGCTACATCATGCTGCCCTTGCTACATCTTGCTGCTCTTGCTACATGCTGCTGCCCTTGCTACATCATGCTGCCCTTGCTACATGCTAGTGACTTTGCTACGTGCTGGTGACGTTGCTACATGTTGCTGCCC
>JAWQFJ010020816.1:7500-10910 GCA_034096865.1 Theodoxus fluviatilis | reverse complement strand
ATACTGCGTCGGCAGAGGAAAAATCAGTCTCAAGCGCCTCTCGTCTTCTCTTAAACGCATGGTATAGGTAAACTGCCAATGCTCTTATTTGTGTACAATACTGTGTTGATAGAACATCAGCGCTTCTTATTCCCGAAGGGAAATCAAATGAAAAATACTTCTGTCTAATGTCTTCATACAATGGACAAGCAAATAGGAAATGAATTTCACACTCAAAAGTCTCCCTACAAGCAGGACAGATGTACACATTATCTTCCGCTCTATCTTTGTATCTGTTCTTGTGACAGAACAACTCGCTGAAACCAGTTCTAAACTGAATGTATACGTCACGTAAATACTTTCTGTCCAGAACAAATAAATAGCTTTCATTTGTCCATGTTTTAAACTTCCTGTAGAACGAGTACCTTTCGCTATTCCACAGGGTTTGTGACCAATAGCCACAGTACTCTTGGACTAAGCGCCCTTTTAAATCTTTGAAAAATTCTCTATCGTTATGCACCATCTGATTATCCCATATATGTTGAAAATCATATCTATACAACACTTCCTTGATCTTATTTGCCCAATTTTGTTGATTGCATGAATTTAACATCATCTTATAAACTAGATGAGGGTAACGTGAAGTTTCCATACGTAATATCCGTATCCAGTACTTCAAAGAACGTATGATGCAACTGATATACAAAGGGTGTCTTCCACATTCGCCGTAGACAATCAGATTTGGAGCCCTTGACGGTAGATTGAGGTATCTTTTCATTGTTTGGATATGTACATTGACTGAACAGTTATCCAGACCCCATATCTCTGCCGAATACATAAGAACAATGGACACCTGTGCATCAAACATCTTAAAAAAGACATCGGGTGATAAACATAGTATTTTTCTGATACACCTTGTGATCTGATCAGCACTATCCTTAGCTCTACGAACTAGGTCTAATTGGAGCAAATTGAACGACAATCTTGTAGTAAACATGGAGCCAAGGTATCTGTATTCTGGGGTTACTTCCAACAGCTCGCCACACAAATGCCATTTTTCATTTTCCCCGAGAAAGCCCCCGTTACGGAAAACAACCACTTTGGTTTTCTCTCGATTTACTGTCAGACCAACAGTATCAGCTCCCTTCTGTAGTTGATTCAGTTGGTTTTGCAAACCCATAGCAGTATCAGAAACGAGAACAACGTCATCGGCGAATAACAGCAGATATAATACAGTATTGCTAGGCATGATTTGGATTCCATGTTTACCATTTTAAATCATTAGCTTGGCCACATAGTTCACAATGAGGGAAAATATTATCGGACTCATCTTGCAGCTTTGTTTCATGCCCGAGAAACATTCTAGGGGGTCCGAGTAGCATCCATTGCATCTTATTCTACATATCCCTTTTAAGTATACCGCCTGGAGCATGCTCAACATCCTTCCTCTAATTCCATAGGATATCCCAGAGAACGGTCCTGTTAACCATTACGAACGCCTTCTTAAAGTCAACAAAGGCTGCATAAACCTTCCTTCTCTTCGACAAATTACGTTTTACTAAGGCCTGAAGCACAAAAATATTGTCTACAGTGCTGTAGCCCCGACGAAAACCAGCATGTTCCTCCACAACAACATTATTACCTTCCGCCTAATCATGCAGCCTGCTGATGAGTATAGATGTTAATACTTTGCTGAGGATACTCGTAAGTGATATACCTCTATAGTTATCCGGAATATGGATATCACCCTTCTTGTGTAATGGCAAGACTATCGACTCTTGCCACTTCTCAGGAAAATAGGCCATGGAAAAGATCTTATTCAATAATTTAGTAAGGACCATTATCATCGATTCAGGCATGCATCTAAGCATTTCCCCGTTTATTTCGTCTGGTCCCACTGCCCGACCCTTTTTGACTCACATGCGAAGCAAAAGTGAGTCTATGTACTGAGCCGTGTCGTCCGTCCGTCCGTCCGTCCGGGCGTCCGTCCGTCCGGGCGTCCGTAAAAAACTTAAACGTTGGATTTTTCTCGGAGACTATTAAGTCTATCAACACCAAATGTGGCATGATGGTGTATGATGACAAGGCCTCAAAAAACATACATAGTGACTTGACCTTGCTTCAAGGTCAAGGTCACAGGAGCCATAAATGTGGTCTCAAAAACAGTCATTTTTCACATTTTCCCAATTTTCTCCCACGTTATTGAGAATGGCGACCTTAGCTACAAGTGGTATATAGGTCAAAGCAAGCCCTATCTTTTGATACCAGTTTGGTTGACCTTGCTTCAAGGTCAAGGTCACAGGAGCTCTTCAAAGTTGGATTGTATACATATTTTGAAGTGACCTTGACCCTGAACTATGGAAGATAACTGTTTCAAACTTAATAATTATGTGAAGCACATGTTATACTTTCATCATGAGACACATTTGGTCACATATCATCAAGGTCAACGTCACTTTGACCCTTATGAAATGTGACCAACAAATGGGGTAGTGAACCACTAAAAGTGACTATATCTCATGGTAGAAAGTGCCAATAAAGCACCATTGTGCTTCCTATGTCTTGAATTAACAGCTTTGTGTGTGCCATTGACCTTTGGATGACCTTGACCCTTTGGGTCAAGGTCACATGTATTTTGGTAGGAAAAATGTGTAAAGCATTTCTTTGTGTATGACTGTCGATTGGTAGTGTTTAGTGTTGTTTGACCTTGACCTTGAAGGTCACCTGAAGGTCAAGGTCATATAAAGGTCAAGGTCAAGCATGTGAGTCGTATGGGCTTTGCCCTTCTTGTTTAGTTTTGCAATTGCGTAGACAACCTCTTCTTTAGTAATGTCATCGTCTAAGGGACTGGTGTTACCCCAACACTGAGTATGTTACTTTCGAGTTGTATGGAGGGTGGACAAAAACATTCTTCGAACACTTCTTGAAGTGCTCGTACCAAGCATTCATTTGTATCGGGCAAGTGACAGATGATTTGGAGTTTATCTTTCGAACCTGTCTCCAGAATGTTGTAGCATCAGAAATACTAGACATCAGCGATCTCATTAGGTCGTTATGGTACTGACTTTTCTTTTTTCTAATCATATTTTTGTACTCATTCCTCTTCGCTACAAAATCAGATCTCGTCGCTTCAGAATGTGTATGTTTATAGCGACGATATAACACGCGTAGAATCTGCTGGACTGCTGTGCAGTCCTGATCATACCATGGTTGCCTCGTCCTATATTTCCCAACCCAAAAACTCTTTCGCATAGGATCGGCAGCCTGTACAAAACATTCACTGAATATTTCTACGACTGTATCGATATTCCTTTCATCAGATATGACCATCTCCCGTAAACCAGATACTTCAAAGTTACCCACTAAAGCTTCTCGGAATTCTTTTACTTTATCAGTATCCCACACAATCCTATTGATTTGTATGCCTTCAA
>JAWQFJ010020816.1:0-2500 GCA_034096865.1 Theodoxus fluviatilis | reverse complement strand
GTACAGTGCATGTTTGCAACAAATACATGTTAGACTGCATATGAGCATATTTCTTTGCTGTGCAAACAATACCTTGCAATCATGATGGTTTCGCATAACAAGAAAGGGATAGGGGGTTGGTGGGGATCAACACCTTAATTATGGGTCATAGGGGGGGGGGAGTGTTTTAAGAAAAATGTAGTTTCACCATCGTTTGCAAGTTGATCTCGGCGGCGTTTAAGAGCATAATCTGTAAACATGGCAACGTGTTTTGTCTTAATATATCCCTTTCCGTTGAAAAGAAAAGTGAAACTCCTATTTTCTAGATAGGGTATATACCTTTGAATGTATGTTTCTCTAAGATCATTATAGATTTGACATTCTAACAGGAAATGATATTCATCTTCGATAAGATTTGTACAAAATGGACAATGCCTATCATCTCGTCTGAACACATGTGTACGTGGATCACTTATTCCTAGTCTAAGGTATGTTAAAGGAACGCTGAATTTTCCTATCTCTAAATTGTTAAGGTATTTTTCACAATCAAATGACCCTTTGTGTGTACTGTACAGTAGGTAGCGCTCATTTTCAGTTATTTTGCTGTGCCAATCTTGTCTAAAGCAATCGCGTAGTCTTATTTTCAGCTTTCTGAGGAAGCTTCTTTCACAATCTATTCCTCTATTAAGCCAGACATAGGTGAGCCCTGATTTACACAGACTATCTCTGATAGATTTCAACCAGTTCATTTTGTCTGGTATTGGTGTACCTTCTAGCATGCGTAATGCGTGTCTAGATAATCTGTCTTCAGTCGTCTTTTGGAGTTTGAACCAATATTTCACGGCCCTTATAGTGTTATTTATCATTATTGGAAATCTTCCCATATCGCCATAGATTAGAATATTCGGAGTCCCAGTGCTGGCACTTAAGAAACGTTTACAGGCAAAGAGATGTGCTTTCTCAACATTATGTTGCTCCTTTAAACCCCAAAGCTCTGATGCATACATAAGTGAAGGTAGTATTTGAGCATCGAATAATTTGACAAATAACCTAGGTTTTGGACCACGTAATGTCCATATCATCTTTAAAAGTGAAATAGTTTTTTGTTTTGCCTTTGTGGTTACGCTATCTAGTGCTATACTATCTGATAAAAACCGCTGGCGCTGAACCTCCAGGTTTTGGCACCAACTATTTTCAATTCGCCGAGGGTATTGCTTCGCTCTGCTTCGCTGAACAACTGGGCCGCAAGACGAACCAATAGGAATTATTCCGATAAAAAAGAGAGACAATCCTGCAAGCTTGGATACGAGTTACGGTTCCTGAAGCACAGTCAAACTTCAAGATTTCCAGTCAGTCTGACACAGAAGAGCGTGTGTTATAATCGGCGCGGATTTTGTGTAATTCAAGCTTATTACAGTATGGTAAAACGCTGTAGTTGGGGCACTTGCAATGCAGATAGCAGGTATCCTGACCGATATCCTGGTGTCAATTTTTTCCCGTTTGCTAAACCGACAAGAACCCACAACAGAGATAAATGTCTGCGATGGATCAAAGCGTGTGGTCGCCCGCATTCCCAACTCAACGTCGACAACATACGGCGATGGATGTATGTTTGCTCCCAAGTAAGTCGAAACAGCTGTTTTTTTTTACAATTATTACCCTTACTTTAATTAAAAACTATTATGTGTGTGTGTTGTGTGTGTAGACATAAAACGTAGATCTATTCAAGATTGCGTGTGCACTCTCCCTACGAAAATTTTCGGCAAACCTGCAGTTTAGAGGCGAGTCCCGCTTGTGGGTTTTCATGCATTTTAATGCGTTTTTCGCTAAAATACAATTATTGGGTTTAAATACAATCATATTTACACACATTGTACACATATTCGAGCCTATGTACATTAGAATTAACTCACAATTTAATGCCGAAATGACCGACTGTCGCCAGAGCGTCATGGCCGCCATGTACTGTTTGTGTTTGTGACGATCGGTCACTTCGGCATTAAATTGTGAGTTAATTCTAATGCACATAGGCTCGAATATGTGTGTGTATGAGAGTAAGTATGATTGTAATTAAAGCGTATAATTGTATTTGAGAGATAAACTCATTAAAACGCATGAAAAACCGGCAACAAGCAGGACCCGCCTCTAAACTGCAGGTTTGCCAAATTTTCTTCAGCTGATCTTTTTCTTCGTTTTTTATTTATTTAATTTTTATTATTATTAAAATTAGCTTGTGAAAAGGTGGAATGTGTACTGTAACACTACTTAAAAGGATTTTGTTTTATGTACATAAGTGCCATGCATGCCTGCAGCCTACTGAGTCAGTGTACAAAGCATTTGTGTGGGTGTGGTTTGAATGACTGCATGCTTGTGTACATCACTACATAAGTACATGTATGCTTGTGATGAGTGAGTGCATATGAACCATATAACTGAGTGTATGCATGTGTTGCAATGTAGGGTTGTATGTGTGTATTACTATAGTATTAAGACGTGAGCCAAGAGTCTTCCGTTAGATTAA
>JAWQFJ010020814.1:0-10102 GCA_034096865.1 Theodoxus fluviatilis | reverse complement strand
CACACACACACACACATACACGCACACACACTCACGCACACACACACACACACACACACACACACACACACACACACACAAACACACACACACACACACACCATTCTTTACAGCCTTAACCAGTAACTGCTGCTGCACTATTTCCCTGTCTTAATATGATGGATTTTTAAAATCCTTTCCAGACAAGCAGAGGCAACCCTGAAAAACCATAGAATGCAGAAAACAACAACAACGGTTTAACATCTCAAGAAAAATGGTGAGGGAAATACTTTTAAAGAATCTGCATGATGTTTAAAGAAAAGTCTTGGTCTTGTAATTGTGTACTGATGAAATAACTCATTCTTCCTTATTGTTTTGTTTATTGTCATAACTTTTTTTCTTTCATACTTTAATAGTCAGTATTTACTTCTCTCATCACAAATTCTGAAGACAGCAACAAATGTGCATGTCTGTACAGGAATGTATGTATCTTATTTCAGAGTAGTAATCCAAGGTATGAAACCATGCTGTACTTTTGCATAGATTAAATTCTGCGTGATGCACTGTTTTGTCAGGTAATGATTTGGTTTTTATAACCACGAGTAGACTATTACTTATAAGCTACCTGCAAATTTCACTTCAACTACACACATTTAGAATTGTCCTCATTGATGGCTATTTATAAAACAGCACATTGAATCCATAGCAAGGTATTGACCATGCATGTGGCTAAGGCACACACCCAAATGTATTTACTTAAGGTAGCATGAAAAAAAGGTCAGTAGTTCGACCTGAATTTTCTTGTTGTTTTCCTCCTCCTCCTCCTCCTCCTCCTCCTCCTCCTCCTCCTCCTCCTCCTCCTCCTCCTCCTCCTCCTCCTCCTCCTCCTCCTTCCTCCTCCCTCCCCCCTCCCCTCTCCCCCTCCCCCTCCCCCTTCTTCTTCTTCTTCTTCTTCTTCTTCTTCTTCTTCTTCTTCTTCTTCTTCAACAAGGCCAGATTGAACGTAAACCAAACTTTCTTTCACTGAAAATGCTTTTTGGAAGCAAAATAGTGATTTTCCTGAGTGCTCATAGGGCAGAGAAGGTGGGACAGTCAGTATGCAGTCATTGTTTACCATCAATTTCTGTCTTTTCTTTCTTTCTTTCTTTCTTTCTTTCTTCTTTCTTTCTTTCTTTCTTTCTTTCTTTCTTTCTTTCTTCTTTCTTTCTTTCTTTCTTTCTTTCTTTCTTTCTTTCTTTCTTTCTTTCTTTGCATGATGGTGGAAGAAGTTTAGGATTGGCAGAAAAAAAGGGTGGGTCAGGTTACCATAATCACAACTCCCCCACCCCCACCCCCACCCCCACCCTCACCCCCACCCCCAATGATATGACTTTGAATGAAAACTTATTCTCTATATTGATATGACATGTAACATCTGTGTTCAGGCTGGGAAAAAGAAGTCAGGCAAGAAGTCAGCCTCCAGCACAAGGAGCAGCAAGAAGTCGGGGAAGAAAAGTGGCAAAAAGTCAGCCAAGTCCTCAGCCAAATCCTCCAAGTCAGACAAGACGGAAGTGGACATAATGAGCACGGCAGCTATGGACAACCTGTACTACATTGCACATGGTGTGCCAGATGCTCTGATCATGAGGGGATTTGGCTGGCCTGAAGCTCCCAAGGGCAAGAAGGGAAAGAAGGGCAAGAAGGGAAAGGGGAAGAAGAAGAAAAAGTGAGTCTTGACTGCGTCTTCCCTGACTGCATGGATGGACAGACATTTGCCGTTGCTGGTGTATGGATGGGTGTTTGGAAGCAGACCAGTTTACCTGTGATAGAGGAATGTGCCAGTCCCACAACAACCCTGATGGCAGTGTCCAGGGTCTGCTTTATGCATTGGAGTGTAGTGAAAGATGTAGTCACTTGGGATAGTTTGGTGAGAAGGTGCAGGAAAGGAGTGTAGTAATTTAAACAGTTAGTCGATTGATCTAACTCTAATTATTAGGTATCAGTTCTGCATAGTTTTGTTGCAGAATTTCATCCAGGAATAAGCAAGCTTTTGTTTGTACATCTGGGTAGAATTTGTACATCCATAAATGTGCTGACTTCAAAAATTTTGTGGAAGAGGAATAATTCCATAATTGACATACAATTAATTCCCTGAGGAATGTGCATATGCATTAAGTTATTTGTTATACCTGCTCTTTACTCCTGCATGACCTTATTCCTATGGACTACATTTTTGTGATCATGTTTGATAAAGGTATTTTCATTGATTGAATCAGGGTCTTCAAATGTTAAACTTACAAACTCATTCTGATTATGCAAAAAGCATGGATTGACTGCATACATGTTAAAAAAAGTGTTCATCTGTTGCATGCATACATCAGTCAATATTTGCAATACCAATTGGGCAGGGTGTAAACCTTTTTATTGAATACATTTTCAAAATTTCATTTTCCTGTTTGAAGCAAAAAAATGTTTTTTGAAAAAATCTACCACAAACCAAAGCAGGATTTTTGCCATGAAAATATTTTTTCAGAAATGAGCATTCTCTTGCCTTTTTTTCCATACAAAAATATTCACCAGGTGCCAAATTCTCCAGGGAGACTTCCAGTGGTGACTAGTGGGGTCAGCCATTTTATCTGAAGAACAGGTCAAAGTCATTTTCGACAAAAGAAAGCTTTTACAGCAAATTTATTTGGCTGGAAAAGCAAGTGTGGGGTTTGATTATTGTATCAGCATTATTTTTTACTGTGATTTGTAATGTCTTATCTGGCACTTGTGGTGGCAGTGTGTTTTAGTGTCTAGCTTGATTATTGTAGATTTTAAAATCAAAGCATGCTTCAAAAACCATTTGTGCCTTGTACAAAACTGAGGATAATGTCTGACTGAAATGCCAAATTTCTATTCATTATCTGAATGAGCATTGTGCTAGTTATAAATGTAGGCATTCACAACATTGTTCCTTACAGCTGTACAAATTACGTTAAAATGTATGATGCATTGCTTTTGATATAGCTCATTGTACATCACTGCTTTTGTCAACATTTGAATCATCTTAGCACATTAGAATAACAATCATGCAAGCCTGAGTGTGCATTTTGCTACGCAGAACTAATATGTTTTATGCCAGCATTTTAGGCAAATATTCTAAGGGTCATTTCAGTGTCACAGTTAAATCCTCACCAAGAACATTTTCACTCAATTTGTGACAAGAGCTTATATTTCTGCTGTGTTTAGAGGAATATCTTTTAGACCATGTTTTCTGCTGCATATGAAAATCTCAACATGATTTTTACAGTCCATATAGTCCTTTTTGTGCAGAGAATGGAGTGGTAGGGGGTGGGGAGTGAAATACTTCTCAAATCTTTGAAGCATAGTTATCAAAATGGGGCAGATGAATGTTGGAACTTTGATAGATAAATATTGATGTGATATTCATGGTAGATGATAACTAGGATTTGCATCTACTAACTTCATTGTTCATGCACATCAGTAGAACTGCCTATGAAATTTCATCTGTTCACGACTACGTACTGTATTTAATGCCCTAGCTTTGCCATTTTGTGTTTTGTGCATTTTTCTGTCCATGTACATTTGGAGTAATTAATTTTATTATATATTTATCAGACTTCTGATTATCAGCAGGTGTTGAAGAAATGGTGAGTTGGCAATTTTAATTTTTAATATTTAAGAATCAGTGTTTTGTGTTTTTGTTTCTACATTTTCAGGAATTTCCTTGTATACACTTCTTTTAAACAATATTTTGACAACAAGGTGACAGGCTTCAGGAATTTAGTTGATCATTTTTAGGAGGGATGGAGTAAAATGTAATGAAACATATTCCATGCAGTTTGTCATCTATTCTCTAGATGTATGGATTGTGCTTATACACAAACATCTCATTAAATGCTTAATAGAAAGTGGTATTTTGACAAATATTTTGTGAGCACCCAGACTCTGGGTTCAGCAGATGAGCTTTTGGCAAAAAAAGGATAAATCATTTCATAAAATCCAAGTAATATGGGAGTCTATTCTCTGAAAGCTGTTGTAGAGAAAGGGAATATGTAAACTAAAAACATGTAAACTATCACAAATATAAATTGATCAAGCTATTATTTTCTATTGTAAGAGAGAGAAAAATAAAAATCTAGCTGTCACCAACTGGAAATTTGATTAACCTCACAGTCATACACTTGTGTTAATATTGTAATTTCAACCAATGATTTACTCATAGAAGTTCGGTTTATGAAGAGCTTTACAATAATATTTAGTGGCGGTTCATTTGAATTGATTGTAGATACTGTAGATAATTTGCTTTTTTTAAAAGCTTAGACCACGATGCTGGAAGCTGTATCACCATCGTTTAGCTTTGACAAATGGGCGGGTGAAAGGCCATGCATATATGAATTATGATGTGTCAATGGTTAACGGCAAAAGCTTAGGCAAGGGAGATAAACAATGGAATTGCTTCCCTTGGATACTGTCTCGGCTGTTTACATAGCCCTTGGAAAACTTCGCTGCATGGTTCTCAACCACCACAATGAATCCCTGCTCACAAAGCTTTAACGATTAAAAACTGCTGTCCTCGCTTCCCTCCTCTAAGGGTGTGAGACCTGGGCTGTACATGCATATCGCTGGCACATTAGACAGCTGGAAAGGTTTCTCTCGCGCCTTTCGCTAGATCGTGGGCACACGACGGCAGAACAAAGTGACTAACACCAAAGATCCTATCTTTGCTAAAACTGAAATCCTGGACAGTGCAAAGTTGCCCTCTATTGAGACAATACTGCTGTCATCCCAACTCATATGGTCGGGTCACCTATCAGGATGAGCAACAACCGCATTCCAAAGCAGCTGTTCTTCGGCGAACTGGCATATGAAAGAAGGGATCGAAAGTTGGTCGCCCGCGCAAGCGCTGTGGAGACAAGCAGAAACCTCTCGAGCTTCAGGAGGTAGCACAGGATCACCCCCGTTGGCGAGCAATCATCGCAAGGCATCTGCAGCGCTGAAGGAGCGTCGCCAGCATATTGCAGCAGCCCGCGAGCGGCGACACAGAGCGGCGGCAGTCCCCGTGACAGCCACAGATTTCCAGTGTCCCACCTGCTTTAAACTCGATCTGCCACAGAGCCATCAGAGGACTCATAGAGATGGGAGCGGAACCGGTTATCCTTGAAACAAGGGACAACCGAAAGAAGGATGTGCACATAGTTTACGCCGAGCTAGTCTGCGAGGGTGTGCGCGTGCTCGCATGTGTGTGCATGTATGTGTTAGTGTATGCGCGCGTGCGCGCGCGCGCGCGCGCGTGTGTGTGTGTGTGTGAGTGTGTGTGTGTGTGTGTGTGTGAGTGTGTGTGCATGCGTGCGTCCAAGCATGTAAGCCTATATCAGGGCCAACATACAAACAACCCTTCTCGATCGGAGCTTCTCAAAGTTTCAGCTTTTATTCTGTTTTTCTCAGGAGTGTGTGTGTGTGTGTGTGTGTGTGTGTGTGTGTGTGTGTGTGTGTGTGTGTGTGTGTGTGTGTGTTTAAATGTAAAACGGGTATTTATTTGCAATTTTATCCCGTCTTTTACCCTACATTTACTGTCTCCGTTTTAACTGTGGTCTTTGATTTAACAGACAACCGGGGAGAGTGCCTGATGATGGTGTGTCTTCTATTACCCTGAAGATGTTCGCACTTCGCGACGTAGAATTTCCCATGTAAGATTAGGCTACCAGTACACCAAACGTGAAGTGCATTTGTCTTGCTTTGATTGGCGCTGTAAATGCATGCACGTCTTCTGCACGTTCAAGCTTACTTTTCAATAGCAACTCAAGCTTTTATATTGTATATGGCACTGATTAGCCCCTCAGTGATCTATGTCATCTTGGCAAGCTTTGCTTGCAGCGTCACGCTCCGAGCAACGCCACCTCGCTCGCAGCGATTGCCTAGAGAAAACATTAATTAAACTTAAGCAGTTAAGATCCTGTACAGCTCATTACTGCCCACTCGATCGATCTGCTCAATCATGTATACCGCCCATAGCCACCCACCCCACGCGGCTGTTACTTGACTGATTTTTCCCCTACAATTGCTTAATCCTTACAGGACTGGAGAATGAAACACGTGAATGACTTACAGGATCTTAAGAGTTTTAATACGACAGACTTTGCTCGCAGCGTCACGCTCTAAACAAGTATCGCTGCTCGAAGCGCAGCGCTGCGAGCAGCTACTTTGTAAAAATCTTGGTCGGAGCGCTGGGTCACGATGCATTCTTCTTTTTGAGATTTTCCTGAACAAACCTTCCCAATTATTTACTTTCAAATGATGCCACAAGGGATGACATGACGATTCGACGTGACCTTAAGCTTGGTCGCGTTGCATAGTCGATTGCCTTTACATCTGCTTTCATCATGTTGATATACATCACGTCTACACTGGCCTATTCCTCACAAGATCTTCTCATTCCTCGCGTCTATGAAACGCGCCTCGGTACTAGGAAACACTGATTGTTTACTTGAAACACACCGAGTGCGTCCAGGGCAGGGGTGGACGAGGGGGGGGGGGGGGGGGGGGGTCCGGAAACTGCAGGCTGTAAAACAGATCTCCTAGTGTTTCCGAAAACACCCCCCACCCCCACCCCCACCCCACCCCACCCACCCCACCCAACGGCAAAAAAAGAAATAATAAACAATAAATATAAATAAAACTATTTTTTCGGTAAGAAAATCTGATGCCTGAACATGGCAATGATCATCATCAGAATGCACCAGATTGCACCATATTGCAGCCTCCCCCCCCCCCCCCAACCCCCCCCCCCCCCCCCCCCCCCCGCTTTGCGGTGTCGGCTTAGAGCTTTGCGCCTTCATAGCCCCCCCCCCCCCCCCGTTGCTAAAAAAAAGTTTGGAAACACCCCCCCACCCAAAAAAAAAAAAAAAAAGAACTGATCCGCCCCTGCAGGGGAAACTCACTCTGGATTTTTTGTTGTTGACATGGATGACAAAGTAAGTGCTAGTAAAGGCCCCATGCTGGAGGATAGCGCAAACTGACAGGGGAGACTGCAGAAGAAAGGCCTACGAAAAAAAGCCCGCCTGAGTTGTATTGAAATCTTATGTGTCAACGCAAAGCCTGTGCAACATAGGTCGAGCTTTTGTGCAGATGTTTGATATACTACGTTACGTAGTTTCCGTTAGGACTGCTCAATTTTAGCGCAGCTCACTCTAATCCACTAACGTCATGCTGGAGACGAGGGCTTTTCTGTAGAGGCACAGAACAGAGATAAATACTTTCGTTACTAATGCCTGGTATGGCGTAGGGCATTGAGGGTTTCTGCAAGGTCAGGATCTCTCTATTAAAACTTCGTGAGCTCGAGAGCGTCGATTTATCAGTGACAGCGAAAAAGTGGTCTGATCCACGGCTTGGCAAGTAAGTATACGTGGCGTCTAAGTCCATACTGACTGAAGTATGTGTTGCGACCTCGTAAAGTCCTGTAGATTGGGGAGTTCTCCTAGCTTGCTCAGGGAAGTCAAAGACCAAAAATCCGGTAGTCGCTTTCAACAAAACTTTATCCCTCCAGGTTTACTGGAGGTCCTACAGACTTTATCTGTCTGTGTGTCTGTCAGTCCCGACTTAACGGCTAATTTCTCAAAAACTACGTACTGGACGGATTTCCTTGACATTTTGCACACTTACTGGAAGTTAGGTCCGATTGAATGTATCAAATTTTCAGAATCGAGGTTTGAAAAGAAAGAAATTTTTTAAGGTCGTAAACTCGAAAACCCCCCCCTAAAATGTCAATTGACGGAATGGCGAAATGCGTGGCCTAATCGAGATCGATTCAAACAGAGTTATCTTTTCCTACTTTCAGCAAAACAATGGCTTCTTCGTATGTTGAACGTCTACCAGCAGACGCAAAAAAGCGGTACTACGAGAAGATTATTGACGTTGATGGGTTAGATCCGTATGAAATACCAAACAGTTCGTGGTCTGTCGACAAAAACCAGTTGCCGGACATAAACCACGCCAGGATTGTACAATATTTTGTGCTGGGCAAAAGTGCATACACGTGCGAGGATTTTGCAGCCTACAAGAGCTTGGGAGCTTACAGGACTTTCGTCTGTGGTTGGGTGCGAGAAGTGCGAAGCTACAAACCAGATGGCTGTCAGAACACAGTAGTTTCAGCAAAGGTAAATGGTCTGAAATAAACTTATTTTGTTTACTCCCAGGGTAAAATCTCATCGTACACCGTCCTATTTCACGGTCACTTGTAAGTTGTCGC
Organism: Theodoxus fluviatilis; assembly: GCA_034096865.1. Classification (NCBI taxonomy): domain Eukaryota; kingdom Metazoa; phylum Mollusca; class Gastropoda; order Cycloneritida; family Neritidae; genus Theodoxus; species Theodoxus fluviatilis. The sequence goes on along the minus strand of JAWQFJ010020814.1, from coordinate 1,890 downwards.
TGCGAACGAGGCCTATTCACAAAACGTCGACCCAGATTTGTACCGGTCCAATCAGATTGAACAAACATTGAATATTGATGCAATTGATATTGCTGTTTTGTAGTATCAAAAAGTCAAATCAGGTAACAGAACAAAACACTGTTGTTAGTCTCTGCGACATCTTGGCCTTTCTTTCTCCCCTGTAATCTGTCCTGCAAACTCTCTTTCCGTCTTTTCTAGTATTTGTTAAGTTACAAAACGCAAAACATAACAAATTCTCACCATTTACAAAGTGATCCGAACAAACAAATCGATCTGCCTTAGTGTCAAAAGTGAGTGACTTCAGGTTCAGTTGAGCGATCCACTCACGGCGCCTTTGAGTTGTGAGATCCAGCATTTCCTTGCCTTTTCGCGTTGCAACACGCGGTACGACAAAAAACGTCGATCTTTCTCTCTGTCATGCCTATTGTGGCAGTTCTTCACACAGCAGGAGGTCACCATTGTAGAAACAACAAACTTTCTTCTCCAAAAACAGTCGTGTCTTTCACAGATTTTGTAAGCGACGCGCCATTGTTTTGCTGAAAGTAGGAAAAGATAACTCTGTTTGACTCGATCTCGACGGAGCTAATTGGTGAAGGAGAAAGAAGGATTTTGTAAAACGAAACGGGTGGACTCGTACAATGGACGTTTCGTACCTAGTCGTTTCGTACCCTAACCCTAGAGTTAGGGTTAGGGTTAGGGTTACGGTGAGAGTTTAGGGTCAGGGTTAGGGTTAGGGTACAAAAGGTACGAATCGACTAAATGAGGTACACAACGGCCAGGGTACGAAAGGTCCAGGGTACGAAATGTCCAGGGTACGAAACGTCCTGTATTCGATTTTTTATCCCTCCAGGTTTACTGGTGGTCCTCACAGCTTTATTGTTTTGTTTTTTAATGCCAAAACCTGGAGGTTCAGCGCCATTGGTTTTTATTCGTGCACCGGTCGATTCACAGCGACACAATCAGTTAACAGCATTACCATAACTGCACCACTGGATCATGAGCTCGTTCTCGTGAGGAAACAGTCGCTGTCATCCGCGATCTCACATGTCTTCTTCATGCTTCCACGAGTCTTCTGTCGCGCTCTCACTATAGAACACTCCAGTCTGGATCTTGAGGACTTTAATACTCCTTTGAAAGGAGGACTTTTCACACGTGCCTACTTAGTCAGGCTGTCATCATTTCCCTCACACACGTCCACACTCGCGCTTAAATACTTTTCCCATGTTCTCCAGAACCTTCCCACAGTATTCACTTGGCCATCTCCAAGCAGCTCCAAAGGACGTCACGTACGTGACACTTCAAAGGGCGGTTGCGACCTGGTTACGTCAAATGGCTTAGCAACGGCATTGTGGAGGCGACTGGCGTAAAAGCTGGAAGCTACTATGTTCTAGCACATTCCAGCACTTTCACAACATATGCAAAATTTTAGTCAGCAGTACAAGTATTTTCGTACGTGTGTGTGTGTGTGTGTGTGTGTGTGTGTGTGTGTGTGTGTGAGAGAGAGAGAGAGAGAGAGAGAGAGAGAGAGAGAGAGAGAGAGAGAGAGAGAGAGAGAGAGAGAGAGAGAGAGAATGTGCAATCTTCTTTAATGCGTGCACATGCCTTTCGCTGGAGGCTGTAAAACAGATCTCCTAGAGGAACCTTTCAGAATGTGTAGCATTGTGATTCCATGCATACGCGGGTGGCCGTCCTGCCTTTAGGGAGGCATTAAAACAAGAAAGAGAAGACAAGATCGAATAATTTCATGGCCTACTAAAAGATTAAACGCCATGTAGAGCGTCCAAAGCAATGGGTGATCACACTTGTTGAAGTCTGCTGCCCTATTCTCCCATGATTTCCTTCGTCGGACATTTTAAGAAGTGGCTGAGT